>ML364360.1:0-43561 GCA_005239505.1 Nicotiana paniculata | reverse complement strand
CCCCCCCCCCAGGTTTGAGGAGTGACATTGGTATCATAAAACATGTAGAAATAGCCCACACAACATAGCTGAACTTCAAGTTTCATAGTTACTAGTTTCTTCAAGAATCCTCCAACAAAATTCAACCTAACACTTGTAAAAACTTAATATTAGGTTATGGAAGATTAAACTACCTAAAATATAAAAAGAAACCTTTGTTCTTTAACTCACTTCAACACCAAGTAACTTCCTAAGTCGTCACAATGAGAAGGAACTGGAGTTAATGGTAACCACGATATTCTTTACGTCGAACATGTGCAATTTATCTTTGGATTCACTCTAGGATCATGGGGGAACCCTTAGAGAGAATCTAGGAGGGTTTAGGAACTGTTTTGGACGAGAAAAATGAGTTAAAACGACTTAGAATTAACTTATATACAAGCTGGAGTTTTACATCGACTTTGTGGGTCTTGAGGGAGCTGCTTGCGCAGTCCCGTAAAAATGCAAATATCTCAATACTCCAATGTTATATCAACAAACGGTTTAATACTTTAGAAACTAGACTCATAGATCTTGAATTTTGTAGGTGGTTCATCCCATAATTCAAAGTATATTGGGAGAAATGTGACCTAGTTTTCAGCATATTTATGAATGTAACTAGTGATGACCTTTGCCAACTTTTGTTCCATAACTCGCTTGACTTCAAAACGTAATACACGTCTATCATAAGACTAAAAGAAATCATAAAATAACCTTCTTATCAAGTTAAGCACCCTAGTATCACCCCAAATGTACATGGTATAACATTCTCAACTTGTCGACGAAACTTATTTTCTTCATTTTGTTTAGCTTCTATGTATTTCAACCCTCTTGGTACTTGTTATCGATGATCATACATATTTGTAACCTCTAAAGTAACATTATTAAATTAATTTTATGTACTTTAAAAGACAATCTCATTTCTTAACTTACATTAATTGACTTACGATGTACTTTTTATATACGAAAACATGATGTGTAACAATTAGTTAGGATACATATTGATTACATGGGGTTAGTTCTACACCTTGCGTGCATATCTTGGAGTATATTTTTCTGCGTATGGCGGGAAATGGCATTGGAGGTGTACCAGATTTCTGGACATAACTACCACATGTCCTAGGTAGTTTTATAATTGGAATCGGTTATGTATATTTCAAATAAATGTTATAAGTATCATTTCATACCAGTTTTGTAAATCTAAAGTCTCAGTGGCTTACGACTTGTAATACCAGTCATTGGGTTGTTTTATAAAAGTTCAATTATTTCATCATTTATTTCCCATTATTCTCATTTGGAATATGTTGAATGTTAGTTGTCTTACCTAGCGGGTTGGGATAGATGCCATCACGACTAGTGGATTTTGGGGTGAGACATAGTACATAAAGAATAGTACTAGTATGTAAAGCTAAATACCTCTCATGGAATGAAATGTCACATAAAAGGAGAGAAATATGAAAGCAGTAACTAAGTCAATCATATTTGAATGCCAAGTTAAAACAAAATAAAACTTATAATAAAAATTTTAATTTTAAGTTGGGAGATCTTTAGTACTAATACACCACCATGCACAGTATGGAGTCCAATCTCCGCTAGACCGACTAAGCCGTCTCATCTTAATATATGCAGGTGGAGATAAAAATATAATACCACCAAGTGCGCTGCATGGTGTCCAATCTCCGCCCAATTGACTAAGCTGTCTCACCATAATGCCATGTGGTTCGAATGGTCCTTGTTCACTATCATCTCATCTCATTCAAGGAGAATAATATCAACATATCATAAAAGAAATTTATCCCTCAACCATTTCCTACACCGGCATGTATATTTTCGGACTTGAAAACTTATAACCCAGCCTTCCTCGGTGACCTGAAGATACTCCCAAAAATATTTTCTATATAAAATAAAAGTACGAATCTCATAGCCTTTTTATAACCCTTTTCATTCCATTGGAACTCTTGTCCATACATGATATTATGTATTCTTGGCACGATGGTCGCATTTCTATTTCATATTATCATTCCTTCACTTTTAAGGATCATCTTAAGTCATAACCATAAAGAATATTTGGAGATCATGAATTCTCTTTCCAAAAGAGGGCATAATCATTTGTAATTTAAACATGAATTTAAGTCATAAGCATTAGATAATAACCATATTCAAACCATATTCGAAAAGTTTTTCCAATGGAGAGTAACATGATAAAGTAATTGGAACATGGCTTGAATACATAAACATTCAGATAAATCAATTGTTAGAGGTAAGAATAGGGGCTTGAACAAATCACATTTGGAATATACAAGGAACATACCTCGATTGAGCTTTCTTTCGAATTACTACAATGTTCCCCTACTGTTAGCAACTTCAATCTATAGAAACATTACTAAATTGAACAATAATTGAGAAGGCGCTCATAGGTTTAGCTCATTTAGACATTTCAACAAATATCAATTGTGCAAAGTCAAGTACAAGGTTATATGATGGAAACCCTTCACCCACAACCAACTCCCCAACTCAATAATTCATCAATATTAGTTCAATAACCTCCACTCCACCTTTATCGGAACATGCATGCACAAATGATCAACTCCCAACTCAAGAATCATACCTCCCACTCCTCACATGCAACCCAAATTGGAAATAGAGAGTTAGGGATAAAATCTTACCTCTTTGGTAGAAGACCTTATGAGCTTTCCAATTTAATCTTCAATATTGAGAAAGAATTTTGATGAGTATGTATGTTGGAACTCCTTTCTCTCTCTATATATATTACTTTTCTCTCTCTAAAGTAACGGATGGAGCCTTCTAAAATAACGTCTAATGCCTTTTTATTAAAACAAGGTCGGTTAAAGATTTCCCAAAAATTCAACCTCCAAGTCGGGTTTTGTCATGATCCAGCCTAGGGACACAAAGGATAACTGACATTAAGTGTTGATCATCAACAACTGACATATAAAAACATAGTAATTTCACAAATGCATATTTACAAGCCTTTGAGAGTCCTGAACTGAACAAGTACTGGACGGAACAGGGCCCCGCCTTACCCAAACTAGCTGACAGCACACATTCCAAAAAATAAGTAACTCCAGGAGTAAGCAGAGTAACTCCAACAGCTGGTTGATGGCCTACTGATGTTGCTTTAGCACTGATCTATATGTACCTACGTGGCATGAAACGCAACGCCACGAAAGGGACGCCAGTATGATATGTACAAAGTATGTAGGGTGGAAAAGCATATGTGAAGCATAATAAAGTATTACTGTAAGATGGAAATTTGAATATAAGCTGAAAGTTAAACAAGAGTTTGAATTATCAACTAATCTTGAACTGAACGGAATTTTAAGCTGAAACTGAACAAATATCTAAACCGCTATCCATCTGGTGTTACGGGTTGTATCACCCCAATCAAGTAACAATAAAATCGAACTAGCCTCATGTATAATCACACAATGCAAACTCTAGCTATACACGCATACATAACATTCCTGACTGGTGTTATGGGATATATTCCCCCAGCATGTAAATATAACTTCAATAGGCCTGACTGGGATATCTCCCAGCATCATATAATCAACAGGCCTCACTAGCGTTATGGGCTATCTCCCCCAGCATATAAGTAATAAGCCGTGCTGGTGTTGTGGGATATATCCCCCCTCCCCAGCATAATCAATGTAAGCATGTGGCATAACACATGTGGCAACATCATATGGACTCAAGATATCATGAAGGAAACCATAAACTGAATCACAAACGTAATCTGACGCTCATTGTCACAAGTTTAACGGATGAGTATATCCCCTATTTAGGGAGAAACTGAGTACGTACATGAGATACTAAGGTTAAATAACTCACTAATATCATTCTATAATCAATTTAGAACCGAAGAACTCATGATTTGTTCAGCTCTTCAAATTTCCAAAATCTTCGACAGAGTTTCCCCAAAAACTTGGTGATCCCCAAAAACTTGGTGATCCCCAAAAACAACAGCACGAACCACAATATACACGAATGGGTACCCGACCAAGTTTATAACATCCAATTATCAACAATAGTGTCAAATGATCGGCATAATGGAATTATGAATGTAATGTTGACTCGTAGTTGTTAACTTGTGACATGAAAGTCTAAATATGATTTAGGAATAATATAAGCATAAAAACATGAAAATTAAGCTTATATAATCTTAAATGAATCTATTAGAATCATATGGGGGTTAGATATAGATAAAAACATCAAAGGAACGGAACAAACAAAAGTCTAGATCGCATAGGCCAAATTGGTGATTTGCTCTTTTGTTTTTGTTGTGTTATGAAGTTCCAACCGAAACTATTTTCATCCATAATACACATATAGAATAGAATAACATACAAGGATACAACGCATGCCAATATTTCCCTTGAACAACCCTTAAAAGATCAAGAAGAAAATCTAGAACATAGCTAAACCAAATCATGCCAAAAAAGAAACAAAAATCCTACATACCTCTTGTGTTCTTGCTTCCAAAATCCCTTCGATCCACACCTTTACTTATTCTTGTCTAACTAAAATACAGAGGTAAAAATCCTCCTTAGCCACGAATCTCTTTCCAACACAAGTTATAAGGAGAAAGATGGATGTTAAAGTCTTACCTATGTCGTAAGGATCATGTTGATGTGCTCGCCTCTCGACTTTAAGTTGTGGATGATGGAATTGCTTCAAAACCCTAAGGTTGTATTTAGGATGTTTAGAGAGACTTTTTAGGTCTTATTTGGGTGGAAATGAGACTTATAGACGAAGGTGAAAACTTTATATATCAAGATAATCCTCAACGACTTTGTGGGTCCCTAAGGGAGCTGCTTGCGCAGTCTCACGGAAATGCGAATACCTATTCACTCCAATGTTGTATATATGAAAGGTTTAGCACGATAGAAACTAGATTTGTAGATATTCAATGTGGTTGGTGTTTCACCAAGTATTTCCAATCAAATTGAGAGGACATCTCACTAACATTACACCTAAAGTTTAAGTATAATTATGAACGTAACTTGCAATAACTTTTGTCAATATTTGCTTCATAACTCGTTTGAATTCAAAACATAACACACGACTATAATATGACTAAACTACCTCATAAATTCACCACCATATCATGTTCAGTTCCCTTGTATCACCCTAAAAGTACAGGTTATATCATTCCCAACTTCTCGACTTACGACGAAACCTATTTTCTTTGATTCGTTTAACTTTTAATCCTTCCAACCTTCTTGGTACTTGCAGTTCATGATCATAAGTATTTTTAACCTTCAAGGTAACATGATTAACTTACTTTATGTAATTTTAAAGATGATCTCATTTTTGAGCTTACATCAATTGACTTACAACGTATTTTTACGTTCGAAAACATGGGGTGTAACATCATTCCCCTCTTTGGAACATTCCTCCTCGAATATTGATTGATGTGATTATCCATATCATAACCTAAATCTCATAAAATAATTTAATACTGTCATTTCCATCTAGACAATTATTCTGTTAACAAATTCAAAGGCCAGGACATTCTCCTCTTTAGGCCTCTTTCTCACACCACGACATGTGGTAGTAATTCTTCGAATCTCATAACTGTTGCTACCTTCTTTCCTGTAGCATGTATGACTATATCCTTGTACGCACACCTATGTAACCCTTCTCTCCTCTTTAATCCATCTTTTATCCAATCTCTAGGCTTCACTTTGTGAATATGTACATAATCATGACAAGTTGTCTCTCGGGGTATCTATAGATGTACGAAGTTCTTCGCTTGTTACTTTGTCAAACTTATGATTATTGCTATATTTTATTTCATAGCCTCGATTATCCATCCTTATGGAATTATTGTCCCTAGGTAGGTCACACTATATCATAACACTTACTTCAGTTTATTATACCGTGCTCTGCTACCCAACTCCAGGTTACTCTCTCCCAGCTTATCCTATATGTATAAATCAAAGTCCTTTAATGTTTCCTCATTCTAATCATCTTAAAAATGACATTCTAATCCCATCTTATACTTTGGAACTTTTATCCATCTATTGGTTATTCACCTTAAAGTTGATCTATAATCTACATTTGATAGCTTGAAACCTCTTACATAATATATTTTCACTAGGGCTCACGTCTCATCGAGGAACATCTGATGTTATTTGCCTGATCCACCTAGGGACGATACTATACTTCAATAACTATATTTCATAACATCTCAATGTGGTTCATCTTATAGGGGATATTCTAATCCTATGCAAATCATGAAATCCATTCATTACTCAATCGAAGGGCTAAACGTCATCCTCTTATCATTTATCACAATTATACTCTTATTCTATTGCCAAGGAAACATTCCATCTCTTCTAAATGCTCATAATCTTAAACCCATCCAAGTTCATTCAGGCTATACTGAGCCTTATATAACTTACGAAAACCATATGCTCTATTGTGTTGATTGGCTAAATCCCGAGGCCTTACCTATTCGAATCACATCCTCACTGACCTATTCTTATCCTTACTTCAGTCTACCTATAACCTTGTAAATCTACCATACTTCATATGGCGACCTATATGTATCTATTCGTACTACTCGAAACCTTCATTTTACTTGCTAGCACCATATATTTCCTTATGTTATTCTAGAACCTCAAGCGAGACATCACGTCGTCTCTAATTCTAACCTGAGGGTAGCTTGATCTCAAGTCTATCTTCGAGAAGCACTTGGCACCCTGAAGCTGGTCGAACAAGTCATCAATTCTAAGAAAGAGTTATTTGTTCTTGATGGTGACCTTGTTCAACTATATATAATCTATACACATATGAAGGGTGCCATTTTTCTTCTTCACAAAAAAATGGTGCTCCCAAGGAGAAGTGTTGGGTCTAATGAAACCCTTATCTAACATATCATTCAACTTATCCTTAAGTTCCTTTAATTCTGTTGGTGCTATCGTACAAGGAGGAATAGATATTGGTTGCATACCCAACACTATATTGATGGAAAGTCAATTCCCTGCTTTGGAGGAAGACTTGGAAGCTCATCTAGAAATATGTGAGGGAACTCATTCACTATCGGAACTGATTCAAGATTCGGCATTCCCTTCTCTATATCTCGGACACGAACTATAAGACATAAGCATCCCTTGGAAATGATCTTACTCGTCTTATGTTACAATATAAATCTACCTTTTGGCGATGTAGAAACACCTTTCTATTCTATAGTTGACCCTTCTGTAAAATTAAGCTAGACCGTCTTTGCTCAAGTCAACATTAGCATAAAAGAAGACAACCAGTCCATAGCAAGTATAACATCAATGTCAACCACTTATAACTCAATCTAGTCAGTTGTAATACTACAGTTGCCAATCACAATAGTGAAATCTCTAAAAACACGCCGAGCTACTACTTAATCATCAACTAGAGTGGCTACCTCAAAAGATTTTATGGCTTCTAGTACTATCCCAAACTTAGTAGCAACAAAGGTATTAACATGTGATAATGTAGAACCAGGATCTATCAACACATACACGTTATGAGAATTCACCGATAAAGTACCATTAACCACGTCCGGTGAAACCTCTCGGTCTTGACGACCAACCATAGCGTTGGTGTGATTCTAGGGAACTCCCATAGTAGGAGCTCTACCTCGGAATCTACCACGACCCACTAGTGTCTTAGGAACTTGCCCTTATGGGTGTGTTTATGCTGAAGAAAAAACAAATGATCTCGCTGGCTGAGCTGCACAGCTACCACACCCAGACGGGCAATCTCTCATAAAATAGCCTGAATCGCCACAAACATAACATGGATATACACCCAACTGGTGCCGTCCCAAATGGCGTCTACCACAATCGGGACACTTAGGGGAAAATGAACCACCCCGACTAGAAACACCTCGATGCTAGGATCCTGAAGCCCGTGATACCGTACTACCTCTAGACTATGGGGGTTGATTAGATCTCGACCCTGAAATTTTGAAGGAGTACTAGTGATGGCTGCCTAAAACACTACTGTCTCCTGGAATAGATGCCTCACCAAACGAACTTGAAAATCTACCTCTCTTGCTTGAGCTTCTACCTTTGTCAGCCCTCTGCTCCTGTTTCCTTTCCTCAAGTGCTAAGGTGAATACTTGAATACATGAAATTTCCACAGCCGACTGAATAGATATAGTCATACACTCATTTACTAAGTGAGGACCAAATCCCGATACATACCAGTGTACCCCGTCCTCCATGTCTGATAAAAATGCTAGTTAAGCCTCGATAAAAAATTAAATAGGAGGTTGTATTCTACATCACCCATACCCCCTGCCGAAACTCCAGGAGCTTATCCAATCATGCTCTACATGTCTCTGTATGTATGTAATCACGGAGAAATGCCTCTGCGAACTCGCTCCGTGTAGTTGAAGCAGCATTTACTCCCCTAGATATCTCCCAAGTGGTATACCAACCTGCTACTAGATCCTGTAATATAAATGATGCCAATTTAACTGACTCTCTATCTGTGGCATGCATAACTCCGAGGGCTCTGGCTACTCTATCTAGAAAATCCTGGGGATCCTCTACTGTACTACATCCTGTGAAATCTTGAGGCTCTATTTGAGGGAATCACGAATCTTAGAACCCATATTGTCGCCCTGATGACCTTTATGCTGTCGTCTGGCCTAAGTAATTGCAACACTAGTCAACAATCGGATGACCTCCCTCATGTCGTCCTGCTGAGGAGCCAGAGTTGCGGTAGCTGGAGAATCCCCGACCTCTTCCTGAACAGACAGAGTGTGTGAAGCTCTGGATGGAACCTCGTGTCTAGACTCCTCTTGCTCTGTAACTTAGGGGACACTCTGCTACTACCCTGACCAGCAATGGCTTTGCCCTTCTGGGCAGCTGCGAGTTTGTTCGGTGACATCGCTACATATAAATTGTTTCTTCAGAAGGCTAAATTCGTATCACATAGGTCTATCGTGCGATCTAGAGAAGAAGGAAGGAAAAACCTCCTATAATGCCCTGTAGCCTCCTATTTATAATTGTGGCATGCAACAAACCCACAAACAAGACTCTACTAGTCACGGCTTGTAGACATCCTAGGACTGAACGTCTTTGATACCATGTTTGTCACGACCTAGCCTAGGGCAGCGACTGATAGCTAATCATCACTAAACTGCTGATAATATATTAATCATGAATATAAATGGATACACTGGACAAGCATAAGCATAGCTGATAAGAACTGTACAATATGGAAAGCTAACAGTGCTAACACAAGTTGACATATAAAAACATACTAACGACACAGGTGCATATCTACAAGCCTTTAGGAGTACTGAACTGAAAAAATACTAAAAGCAATAGGGACCCGTCATACCCAAGCTATCTGACTGTACACATACTAAAGGATAAGTGACTCCGGGAGCAAGCGGAGTGACTCTAACAATTGGTGGATGGCCTACTGATGTAGCTTAAGAGCTGATCTATTTGTACTTGCAGGACATGAAAAGCATCACTATGGAATGGATGCAAGTACGATATGTACAAAGTATGTAGGGTGGAAAGCATATTTAAAGCATACTAAAGTATCATTGTAAGATGCAAATCCGAGTATAAGCTAAATGGTAAATAAGAGTTTGAACTAGAACTGATCTGGAACTTAACCAAAGTTTAAGCTGAAACTATGCTGAAACTGAACAACCGTCTGAACTGGTACCTGGCTGGTGTTATGGGCTATATTCCCTAATCACGTAACTGTAAAACTGAACTAGCCTCATGTATAATCATGCAATGAAAATTATATCTATATATGCATATATAACATGCATGGATGGTGTTATGGGCTAAATCCCCCGGTCAGTAAATATATAATTAGTAGGCCTGGCTTGTGATATGAGCTATCTCCCCCATCATATATTCAACAGGCCTCACTGGCGTTATGGCTATCTCCCCCAGCATATAATCAATAGGCCTTGTTGGTGTTATGGTCTATATTCCCCCCGCATAATCAATGTAAGCATGTGTGAGGCATAACACATATGGAAACATCATATGGACTCAAGAGATCATGAAGGTAACCATAAATGGAATCGCAAACGTAATCTGATGCTCATCGTCTATAAGTTTAACAGAGGATCCTATCCCAATTTTAGGGAGAAAATGAGTATGTACATGAGATACTAAGGTGAATTAAATCATTAGAATCCCTCTATAATCAATTTAGAATCGAGGAACTCAAGTTTATCCGACTCTTCAAATTTCCAAACAATTTGGCAGAGTATCCCCTAAAATTGGATGATCACCAAGAAAAAAATTAAGCACCACAATATAAACAGGAATAGTACCCGGCTAAGATGATAACATTAAACTAATGGAGATCCAGTTATCCACAATAGTGTTAAATGATCGACAAAACAAAATTATGAATGTAATGTTGACTCATAGTGGCTAACTTGTGACACAAAAGTTTAAATATGATTTAGGAATAAACTAAGCATCAACACATGACAATTAAGCTTATATAATATTAAATGAAGCTATTAGGATTATATGGGGGTGAGATATACATAAAAACATCAAAGGAACGGAAAAAACGGAAACCAGGATGGCATAGGTCAAATAGGCCATTTTCCCTTTTCGTTTTGTTGTGTTTTGAAGTTCAAACCTAAACTATTTTCTTCAATAATTCAAATATGGAATTGAATAACATACAAATATACAATACATTATGATATTTCCCTTGATAAATCCTTAGAAGATCAAGAATAAAGGCTAGAACATAGCTAAACCAAATCATGCCGAAGAAACAAAAATCCTACATACCTCTTGTGCTATTGCTTCCAAACCTTGTTCCCTATGATACACACCCCTACTTATGCTTGTATAGCTAAAATATAGTTGTGAAAATATTCCTTAGCTATAAGATCTTTCCCAAAGTCGTGTTATTAGGAGAAACGAGGACGGCAAAGTCTTACCTATGTCGTAAAGATCACATTAATGTCTAGGCCTTTTCACTTTGATTTGCTGAGGATGGAATTGCTTCAAAATACTAAGGATGTATTTAAGATGTCTAGAGATATTTTTTATGTCTGATTTGGGTCAAAATGAGTCTTAGAGATGAAGGCTACAACTTTATATATCAAGATGATCCTCAACCGACCTTGTGGTTTCCAAAGGGAGCTGTTTGCGAAGTCTCGCGAAAATACAAATATCTCTCTACTGTAATGCCGTATGGATGATTTAATACATTGAAAAAATAGCTGTAGATCTTCAATTTGGTGGGTCTATCACCCTGTAATTCTAAGCACATTGATAGAGAAACTTAGCAAAATTATACCTAAAGTTAAAGTATAATTATGAACGTAACGTGCAACAACTTTTGTTGACATTTATTTCATAACTCGTTTGACTTTAAAACATAGCATACGACTATATTACAAATAAAATACTTCATAATATCACCTCCTTATCATGTTAAGCACCCTTTTATTACCACCAAAATACGAGTTATAACATTTCCAAGTTGCCTACTTTCCACGAAACTTATTGACATCGATTCGTTTAGCTTCTAAACCTTCCAACACTCTTGGTACTTGCAGTTCAAGATCTTAAATATTTGTAACATCCAAGGTAACATGATTAACTTTCTTTATGTACTTTAAAAGATGATCTCATTTTCGAGCTTAGATCAATTGACTTATGACGTACTTTAACGTATGAAAACCTAGAGTGTAACAGGTCCGCGATTGCAGATGGGACCGCGAAAAAGGTATGCGGTCTGCGAAGTGGACAACAAAATGGTTCTCCAAAACTGAACTGACATAATCAAATCTGCGGCCGATTATGTGGTCCCTCGATCAATTCCTCTTTCACATATGGGACTGCATAATCTCCTTCCAAAATTTTTCCTTGCGGAAATGCGAGTGATATGCGGTCCACGAAACGGTTATGCTGTTGTACATTGGACCGCCAAAGACCCTCAAATTTTTTTTGCAAATTTTCTACCAATTCCACAATGCATTGCACAATCCTAAAAAGTCTGTACTGAATTATCTACAACTTTCCTAAACACATTAGCCTACCTCGACACCATAAAACATCAAATTCTTGCAAAAATTTACGGGGCTTTACGGCTATTTAGCATAAAATAATACATAGATACGTTTATAACTTATGTATGTAAGTATTAATTATGTGAATAATAAAAAAAATCAACCAAACGTGATATAAGAAATACTAAATTTTGTGCAAGAAATAACCATCCAAACGATATACAACATAACACCAAATTTTATGCAGGGATTATTAGTACTTGTACACATTTTTTATAATTTAATGAGTTGTATTAGTTAGTTTATCTTAATTTTTATACTATTAATCCTCCATTAATTATTGATGGATATTTGTAGTAATCTATGTGCTTAACTTATACATACTCAAAAGGAAAGAGTTTTTTTAATCATGAGTTACACAATTTTTATAATTTAATGGGTTGTAATAGTTAATTTATCTAATTTTTTATAGTAGTAATCCTCCATTTATTGTTGATAGATATTTATAGTAATGTATGTTCTTAACTCGTATACATACAAAAGGAAAGAGTTTCTTTTTTTAATGCTACTATAGTTTAAAATATTATTAAATAGGTTAATTATTTACTATATTTTTTAGGTCACTATACGAGTCTTACTATGAAAATTCAGCTGTTGCGTGTTAAGTTTATCTCATGGTGCAAAAATATTCACACAATTTGTGCATGAAATTTAGACTCGAACACACATTAAATGACCAAAAATATGAAACTGCATTCAAGACTATTAAAAACCAAGGGGGTGTTTAATGATGTTGTTATGAATGGACGAGGGAATAATGGAAAATAATAAATGCTATAAATGGCAATAAATGTAAACAGAGAGAATGATTCACCCAAATATTCAATGAGGTGGATGATTCTCTCTCTGACAATGAGGTAAATCAACCAAACACGGGAATATAGAAAGTTTCCTAGGATATGATGTGAGAAAAGCCTTGGATCGACAAAAAATTGAATCTTTTATAATGACATTGTAGTTACTTAAGAGTCAACATTTCTAGAGAGTACTTATCATATATCATATTATCTCCCTCCTTTTTCTCTCTCTCTTGCTACTTATATGGGACATTTTGCCTTACCTAACTGAAAGTACATAAGTTCAGAGAATATTCTGTGGAGTATTTCTTTAAAATATCTTACTGCTAAACTAGCCGTTTGGACTGATTCGGGTGTTCGACCTCGACCTTATTTACTCGTCTCGCCAATATATCTGCTCCGAAGCACGACCGCGGCCTAATCGGCCCTCAGCCGTCATTTCTTAGGCGAGATCCCTTTGATCAAATTTTGACCCATACAGTTAGTCCCTCCGCGTGTCGGAGTTGTCTTTGGCGAGCTCGATGGTCGGACTTCGCAAGTTTGCAATTTGAGAAATCAGATCATTTTTGGCCGAGGAGTTCTCCCTTTATGATGAGATGATGATGTGGCGCTTCAAGGGCCATATCTGACCGTTACATTAGTTTGAATGATGCAATTCCATCATGTGTCATTATGGCGCACGTTCCCAATACGTTACGTCATTTCCCGTGCTTCTTCTATTTTGAAATTAATTTGGCTTTCTCGATCAAGGTGCCAGTATTCTTATAAATAGAGATGGGAGTTTCTCACTTAAGTTGCTGCATTCCTTAAGTGTTTGAAAACCCAAGACTTCCCTTCTTCTTCTTAGAATTTCTTGCATATTCATCTTTCTTCTTTTAGCATTTTTCGCCATTGTTATACCTTCCCCTTTGAGCTTTCTTCTTGTGTACGTAACCATAAAAAATGGCTAGTGCCTCTTCTAACCCAGATGGAGCCACTGATCCTATCGCATTGGATGTGAACATGCCTTCTCATGAAGAAGTAGTAGCCATTGCAGAAGATGAGAATTTCCCTACTGTGGATGAGATAAATCCACGTTTGGGGAAGGCCAGGTCGGATTTCAAGAATTCGCCCGACGATGACCCTGAACCCATTATTTCTGAGATGGAGGCGACTGCGCTCATTGTGTTTAGGCTTAAATGGCGAATCCCAAACAACGTCGAATATATCCCTGATGGTATCAGTGTCATGCAGGTACATCGCCCAGGGTACTATGAATTCTATTCGTGCCAATTTATCGTCGGTTAGACGCTTCCTCTTCCTTCCTTGGCGGAGGATTTCTGCCGCTATTATAGTGTGTTCCTGGCTCAACTCTCCCCGTACATATACAAGATATTCCTTATACTTATGAAGTACGGGGAGCTGTCTAAACGTGGGGTTTCTCTCCGTCATCTAATTAACCTCTTCGTCCCAAGTTTTCAAACGGGTATGATGATACATCGTCGCCACTGTGGGACTAAGGGCTTGGTGTTGAAGATGGATGATAAAACTAATCGCCGCTTTTGGGACAACTTTTTCTTCGTGAGGACGGAGCACGTGGTGTCCAATCCCACCTGGTTTCCCGAGGAGTGGAACTATGCTCGTAAGTGTTTCCCTTAAATGGTTGTTCCTTGTTTCCTTTTTGATGATCTGATCGTTCCCCCTCTTTTCTATTTTATTTTAGTAGCCGAGAAGGAACCTCCTTCGTTAGTCGCTGATATTCGCGAATGGGTGAGCCAGGTTTTGCCTCATACAGTGGAGATTCGTGAGTGGTCCCCGTTCAATGAGATATTTGGACGCAAACCTTTGGCCGGTGAATCGTTTCGCTTCTTCCTTAATAAGTTTTTCCGTTCCGTTCTTTATTCCTTTCTGTTCTTTTTTTTGGCTTAAGTCTTCTTTGCTGGTAGGTCGGAGGGCTTCGAGGAGGGCGAGGGCTCCTACTCCGGCTTTCTGCCAGTCTAGTACTTCGATCGAGCCTATATTGGTCGTGGTTGCAAGCGATCCTGTTCAGACTGTTATTACTTCGCGGACTTCGGCCTTACGTGGACCCATCCACCAAGCTGCTGCTCCCCAGTGGAGATTCCGACTTCCACATTGTTTCCTTTTTTGGATGAGTCGTCGCAGGGCGAAGATGAAGAGGCTCCGCTGAAAAGGCGAAGGATACTGGTCAAGGATGGAGCGGCTGAGGACGAGGGACATCCGAGGGGTGAACCTGAGTTAGCTCCGGCCGAACCGGGGGATGGTACGAATTTGGGAGCAGGGACTGTGCATTTTTTGGATGTGGATATTTCCTTCTCGGAAGGAGGGTAGCGACCAGAGGAGCTGTGGTCATCCGAGGAATGATCCCTCTACGTTAGAGCGAGCCGACATTCCCTCTTCGGCTGAGGAAAGGACGAAAGGAGTGTCCGTGGAAGATTATGAATTCAGCTCCGATGTCGATCCTGGGAAGGTGATAATATTCGACGAAGGGTATACCAGGGTTGAGGTGAGAACATATGGATCTTCTAGCTCGATCGTAATCCAATTTGGACTGCGATTTGTTGTAGGATACGGTGAGCGTGGTTCCCTCATTTTCCCTTGTTTGCTCCGTCACCGAGAATAGGACTCTTCGGGCACTCATGGATGCCGACCTGTCACTGGGCATATCTCGGATGGCTTTGAGGGTGAGCTTCCTTGTTATTTCTTCGCTTCACGTTCTCTGCCCCTCTCTGTCTTTACTAATTTTTGTCTTTTCCTTTTTACCTTTTATTTTTGTAGACCTTCATTTTGGAGATCGAGAACGCCCATCAGGAGGAAAAGCGGAAGGTTGCTTTCCTAAAAATAGTTTCGAAGTACCTCAAGTATCGTGACAAGTACCGTGAGATGCATGCACGGCTTAGAGTAGGCAGCAATTTCCAATCACTTAGAGATGAGTTGGGCCAGAAGGACGAGGAGCTGGTGTGATCTATTGGTAGATGTAGCGAGCTTGAGGGATTGCTTAGAGACAAGGAAGAAGAGCTCGAGGTGAGCAAGGGGGTCATGGGTGAGTGTATCGACCTTCAAGTGAAAGTGGAGACCCTACGAGCCGAGCTTGAGCAAAGTGCAATTAGAGTTGCTGGCCTGACTGGTGATTTGGCGGAGAAGGTGGCACAGTGAGAGGGGGTCGAGGAGGCCTGGGTAGCGACTTTGGCGAGGGTTGCGGCATTAGAGGATTCTATTTGCGTCCTCAGGTCTGAACGTGAAACTTATGCGGAAATAGCTACTCTAAAGGATACGCGGCTTGATGAGAAAATTGGTGGGCTCGAGAGAGATGTTTCGAGCCTAAGTGATAAAGTTTTTTCTCTCGAGGCTGAGAAGGCACGGTTGTTGGCTCAGCCTTCCTCATCTCATGCTTCTACTGTGTCTGACATTCCTCGCCATTTATACAAGATGTGGATCCATGCGGAGGCTCAGCGGGACATATATAGGAACTTGATGTTGGTGGGGAAGGTTCCCGAAACCGCATTCGAAGATGCTCGTGTTAAAGCGCATGATGCCTGACTTGCCTATGGTTATGACCTTGCCACTCTGGGGACCGGTGAAGATGAAGAGGACATGGACGGGCTTACATCCAATGCTTGGTACGATGATGAGTACGCTGAAGGTGCTGAAGGTGGAGATGGTGCTGCTAGGCCGGACGATTAAGGTGGCGATGGTGCAGGTGATGGCAGAGATAATGTACTGTGATTCTTTTGTAATTATTTTTTTATTTTTTTTGTGGGGGCGTCTTTCTGGCCCTTTGTAAGATGTTTTATTTTCCTTGGAATGGAATGACTTTTTGCTATATGCTCTCGGCCTTTTTTTCTTTTCTTCGCATGTTTTCCTTTGTATGAGTCCATAACTCTCAGTTGGTTCAAATGAGGTCGAATGTTAATTAATTCAAACGAAGACGAATGTTTTGACTTTTTAAGTGATTCGACGAGGTCGAATGTCTATTAATTCGAACGAGGTCGAATGTTGATTAATTCAAATGAGGTCGAATGATTGTTAATTCGAACGAGGTCAAATCTGAATCGATTCTAGCGAGTTTGAATGTTTGACTGAGTGATTCGACGAGTTCGAATGTTGATTAATTCAAACGAGGTCGAATATGAGTCGATTCGAGCGAGGTGGAATGTTGATTAATTCGAATGAGGTCGAATGTTTGTTAATTTGAACTAGGTCGAATATAATTTGATTCAAGCGAGGTCTAATGTTGATTAATTCGAACGAGGTCGAATGTGAGTCGATTCGAGCAAGGTCGAATATTGATTAATTTAAATGAGGTCGAATACGAGTTGATTCGAGTGAGGTCGAATGTTTGACTAAGTGATTCGACGAGGTCGAATATTGGTCAATTCGAACGAGGTCGAATGTTAGTCGATTTGAGCGAAGTCGAATGTTGACTTTGAGATTGGCGTAATATATAAACTTGGCGGAGAAATAAGAAACTCACGTGTTTGCATATTTTTTCTTTGTTTATACATTCATTGGAGAAGTTACATGTTTTTTCTTTGTTCTCACATACATTGGGGGAGTCCCAGTCTATCTAGTCCCTTCACCGGTCGACCTTGAGAAGTAGTTGAGAGGTCGAGCAATGAACTTAACACTTAAACTTTGAGACGCCCTCTTTGGTTCCTCGTTAAAAACCTCCCCGAGAAAACCCAATTGGGATAAAATTTGGGTGAGGTAAAAAGAGTACGACTTAGGGACGTCTATCTTTAGAAGTTGAAGTATTTTAGGTGGGAGACGTTCCAATTGTTCAGCAATTGTTTTTTCTCCATTGTTTCTAGCTGGAACGACTCTTTCCTAACCGTCACCGTGATTTTGTATGGGTCGTCCCAATTGGTTCCCAGTTTGCCTTCCCGTGGGTCTTTGCTCGCTTGAGTTTTGGCTTTGAGTACATAGTTCCCGACTTTGAGTGGCCTAACTTTTGCTTTTTTTTGTAGTATCGCTCTGCCTGATGTTTTTGAGCTATCATTCTTATGTAGGCCATGTCTCTCCGCTCTTCGACTACGTCGAGGTCTTGCCTTTTTTATTGTTGCTTGGCCCGATCTCATTTGAGTACCTGAGACTTGGTTAGCTAACTTCGACTAGTATTACTGCGTTAGTCTCATAGACTAGTGAATATGGTGTTTCTCCTGTACTTGTTTTTGGCGTGCTGCGGTATGCCCATAACACTTCCGACAGTAATTCTGACCAAAGTCCCTTGGCGTTCTCGAGCTTATTTTTCATGATGTTTAATACTGTTTTATTGGAGGACTCCGCCTGGCTGTTGCCTGCGTAATGATACGGTGTGGAGAGTATTCTTTTGATGTGCCATTTTTTGAAGAACTCGGCAGTCTTTTTCCTAGTGAATTAGGGTCCGTTATTGCAACTGATTTCTTTGTGGATGTCGAAGCGGCATATGATGTTTCTCCGTATGAATGTGATAACTTCTTACTCGCGTATTTGGGAGAATGCACCTTCTTATACCTACTTGGAAAAATAATCAGTTAAAACTAAAAGAAATCGTACATTACCTCGTCCCGCTGGGAGGGGTCTGACGATGTCCATTCCCCATTTGATGAAAGGCTAGATCAAGGTGACTGAGTGGAGAGCTCTCCCGCTTGGTGAATCATTGGGGCGTATTTTTGGCATTGCTCATATTTTTTGACGAAGTTGGCGGCCTCTTTTTTCATTTTGGGCAAATAGTAGCCTGCTCGTATGAGGCACCTGATGAGAGCTCGATTGCCGGTGTGAGCTCCACAATGGCCTTAATGTACTTATTCGAGGACGCGCCGAGTTTGGCTTGGTCCTAAGTAATTTGCTAGGGGGCCGCGACATGTTCTTTTTTACAAGTCGTTATTGACGATACTGTGCCTGGCCGCCTGCATTCGAAGCTTCTTGGCTTCCTTTTTATCGAGTGGGAGAACTTCGTCCTGCAATTATGAGATAATACTATTGCGCTAGTCCCAAGTCATGTTTATAGTTCGTACCTCGATTTGGTCTATTGATGAATGGAGGAGAGTGACCATGTCCCCGTCTCCGGTTATAGTCTTGGTGACTGCTGTCAGTTTGGCAAGCCCGTCCGCTTCGACGTTCTGAGCTCGGGATATTTGGTCGAACTGGCACTCGTCGAACAAGAGTAATAGTTTGAAAATTTTGGCCAGATATTTCTGTAGCTTTTTCTCTTTAATTTGGAAAGTCCCTGTAACTTGGTTGATGATGAGTTGCGAGTCGCATAGCATAATTACTCGCGTGCTCCGTATTTGAGTGATAATTTTAACCCTGTAATCACGACATCATACTCGTCCTCATTGTTAGTCATATCGGGGCATCATATGGATTGGCTAACTACTTTGCCTGTCGAGAACTCAAGCACGAGTCCCAGTTCCGATCCTGACGCGTTAGAAGCGCCATCGGTGTATAGGACCCATTGGTCGCGTATTTTGGTAGGAGCATCGACAGTTTCTTTTTTGACTTCGGTCATTATCTTCGCATTGAAGCCGGCGATGAAGTTGGCGGGAACTTGCAACTTTATCTTCGTTCGCGGCTGATAGGTTATATCATGCTCGCTCAACTCTATGGCCAACTTGGCAATTCTACCCGACAGTTCGGGCTTGTGCAAGATGCTCTATAGAGGGAAGGTTGTGACCACCGAGATGGGGTGGCACTAGAAATAGGGTCTAAGCTTTCGTGAAGCTACGACCAACACCAGCACTAGTTTCTCGAGGTGGGGATACCTCGTTTCAGCCTCGACTACTGTTTTGCTAATGTAGCAGATAGGATATTGCGTACCTTTAATTTCTCGCACCAGGACTACACTTACTGCGACATTGGACACGGCCAGGTAGACCAGGAGGCGTTGTCCAGGTTCTGCCTTAGCGAATAGTGGTGGCGTGGACAGGTAGGCCTTAAGTTCATTAAAGCGTCGACGCACTCAGAGTTTCATTGGAGCCCGTTATCCTTTTTGAGTACGCTGAAAAATTTGTGGCATCAGTCAGAGGACCATGAGATAAATCTCAACAGGGCGGCTATCCGACCAGTAATTTTTTGCAGTTGTTTTTTGCTGGTCAGCCTTTCTAGAATTTCTTCTATGGCCTTGATCTGGTCGGGGTTGACCTCGATGCCGCGTTGCGATACAAAGAAGCCGAGGAATTTACTAGAGGTTACGCCGAAGGCGCATTTTTTGGGGTTCAATTTCATGTCGTACCTTCTGAGTATGTCGAAGGCTTCCCTCAAGTGGTCGACATGGTCTTCTTTCCTTTTTGACTTGACCAATATGTCATCTATGTATACTTCCATGGTCTTTACGAGTTGATCTTTAAATATTTTGGTCACTAGCCTCTGGTATGTCGCCCCCGCATTTTTCTACGAAAATGGCATCACCTTATAGCAGTATGTCCCTTGGTGGGTGATAAAAGTGGTTTTTTCCTGGTCCTTCTCCTCCTTGAGGATTTCTTTGTATCCTGAGTATGCGTCTAAGAAGCTCAACAGTTTGTCCCAGTTGTGGCGTCGATGAGTTGGTCGATATGAGGCAGCGGGAATGAGTCTTCCATGCATGCCTTATTCTGATATGTGAAGTCTACGCACATCCGTCACTTACCGTTCTTCTTTTACACCATGATTACATTTGCAACCAACTGAGGATATTTCAATTCCCTGAGGGAACCATTTACCAACAATTTTTTGACCTCTTCACGGACCGCGTCATTTATTGCGGAGTTGAACTTTCCTCTTACTTGCCTTATTGAGGTGTAAAATGGGTCGACGTTCAACTTGTGGGTTGGTATATCCTTCGGGATACCTAGCATATCTGCGTGGGAAAAAAGAAAATAGGTCTATGTTACATTTTAAGAATTGACGAGATTTACCTTGATCTTGGAGTTTATGGCCGATGAAGGCTTCCTTGCTGTGGTCGGTGTCGTCTAGTTTGACGGGGTCGAGGTCCTCGACAGTTGATCCTGCGGCTTCTGCGATTTCGGGGTCTTCAATGACATCTTTCCTTTCGTCACCACTTGACCCCGATTTCATTAATTGTTATGCCTCCTCGGATGCTGAATACTCCCCAAGTGGTGGGAAATTTGATGACTTGGTATAAGTTGGAGGGGATGGCTTTATGGCATGTATCCACGTTCGACCTATGATGGCTTTATGGCATGTATCCACGTTCGACCTATGATGGCATTATATACCGTATCTTGGTCCATGATATGGAACGTGGTCTCCAATGTGATGCTGCCTGCCAAGACGGGCAATGTGATCTCTCCAAATGTCCGTTCAACTACATTGTTAAAGCCTATTTGTGTGATGCAACGCCGCACTATCTTATCCTTGAGCTTCATTTGGGAGAAAACTTGAGGATGGACGACGAACGCGCCGGTCCCATCATCGACCATAATGCCTTTTACATTAGTATCAAATATGCGTAAAGTAATGACAAGGGCGTCGTAGTGAGGAAGGACCAAACCGTGGGTATATGACTTGTAAAGATGATACTTTCTTCGAGTTTATCATACCGTTCGTGGGTGATAGACTGCTTGAGTTTGTGGGTGGTGGTGAACTTTACGCTATTGATATATGCGTTGTCGCCTCCTCCGATGATCATTTGGATGGTTCGAACAGGGGAAGGTGGTTTGGGCGGTCCCTGGTGTTGTTCTCACCCTCGGTCGAAGTTGGCCCTCCCACAATTGCTCATCAGCTCTTTCAAGTGTCCTTGATGGAGCATGCTCACTACCTCTTGCCTCAAGGCTATACAGTCCTTGGTCTTGTGGCCTCTCTCCTAATGGAATTCGCAGAGGGCATTCGACTTTCCTGTGTTAGGGTCGAACTTCATCTTCTGCGGCCATTTCACCTTGGGGTCGAGCTTCTCTAGGGCATAGAATATTTCTGAAGGGGAAACACAAAACTTATGAGCAGATAACAGTGAGGGCATACCTCTTTCGTTTCACTGAGTCCCTGCCTGCGGCCTAGATAGGCCATCACCATGGGGGGTGGGATGGTGGGAAAACCGTTCTAATGTACGGTTGGTTCCTTTCACGATTTAGACGTGGATCTGCATGGTCCCTTCGATCATCATTTTGATGGTGTTTCCTCAACCCCATTTGGACCGACGTCAACCACTGGGTTGGTCCATTAAGGTCGTCCGCGTCTGCTCTCACCTCGGCATATTAAGCATTGTGTATTTCCTCCCAGTTAGTGGGGGGATATTTTCATAATCCTGCTCAACAATTTTTTAGTCACCTTCGACCCGCTCCTGCTTAACCCGTTCTGGAAAGCCGCTACCACAATTGCCTCTGACACGTTTGAAGGCTCATTCTTACTCTATTGAATCGGGCGAGGAAGTCCCTGAGTCCTTCGTCGAGCGACTGTTTAATGGCGAATATGTCATTCACCCTGGCTTCTGCTTTCTTGGCCCCGACATGGGCGGTGATGAACTTGTCGGCCATTTCCTCGAATGTTTTTATGGAACGTGCTGGTAATTGTGAGTACCATGTCAGGGCTCCCGTGGTTAGGGTTTGCCAAACTTCTTTAGCTAGTACAGACGACACTTGTTCTTTGGTGAGGTCGTTGCCTTTCACAGTAGTGGCGTAATGGATGACGTGATCTTCAGGGTCCATTGTGCAGTCATAAATTTTTATGTATGGCGACATTTTGAAGGTTTTGGGTATGACATGTGGTGCAGCCTCATCGCTATACGGCTGTTCCACGAACCGGCCGACGTCCCGTTTTGGCAGATGTTTTGGGGTGCCTGGTATCTTGTCAACCCTCTCTTGGTGTTTACTCATTTGGTCGCGTAGTGCTTTATTCTCGTTCTTCATTTCTTCCATTTTATTCAAAATGGATGTGAGGGCGTCATTACCTGTATCACTAACATTGTGGGTAATACATGTTGTGGGAGGGACGAGATGGTCGCCAGGTGCTAATGTGACACCGACCCTTGTCTCTTCTATGCTCGACTTTCGAGCGGGTTTGTCGAGGAAGTCGGTCAGTGTGTTTTTGAAACATGCTTCAAGTAATGTTTTTACTGCTGGTGGTGCCTCTTCTGTCGTGGATGTAGAGGCACCCTTACCGTGTGAGGTCGCGATGCTTCCGGGAGGTGGAGGTGAGCTGTTTCGCCTGGGAGATGCGTTTGATGTTATTTCTCCATCCCTCGTTTCGTCTACCGCGTTAATTGAGTAGAGGAGGCCGGTGGTGAGGTCAGCTACCGCCTTCCTCTTTTCCTCTCTGATGCCTGCCATGTCAGATTTGTGCAAACAAGAAAATACGGGGTTTTGCTAAGCTTTGTGTGTGTATTTTTTTAGATCTAGAAGGAACTAAAGTTTTAACTAGAAAATCCCACAGATGACGCCAAATTGTTTGACCAAAAAGTGTTAAGCCTTTTTGTTAAACTAATTAAATAAGAAGACAATGGGTAAATCCTAGTTAAATATAATAAATCCTAGATCTGAAATTAATAGATACCAGAAATATGAAATCGCATTCAAGACTATTAAATACCAAGGGAGTGTTTAATGATGTTATTATGAATGGATGAGGGAATAATGGAAAATAATAAATGTCATAAATGGCAATAAATGTAAATAATGAGAATGATTGACGCATATATTCAATGAGGTGGATGTTTCTCTCTCTGACAATGAGGTAAATTAACCAAACGTGGAAATATAGAAAGTTTCCTAGGATCTGATGTGAGAAAAGCCTTGGATCGGCAACAAATCGAATATTTTTTAAAGACAATGTTTGTAGTTACTTGAGAGTCAACTTTTCTAGAGAGTGCTTATCATATATCATATTATCTCCCTCCTTATTCTCTCTCTCTCTTGCTACTTATATGAGACATTTCTCTTATCTCACTGAAAGTACACAAGTGCAGAGAATATTCTGTGAAATATTCCTTTAAAATATCTTACTACTGACCTAGCCATTTGGACCGATTCGAGTGTTCGACCTCGACCTTATCTACCCGTTTCGCCAATATAGTTTCTCCTAAGCACGACCTCGGCCTAATCGGTCCTCAGTCGTCACTTCTTAGGCGAGATCCCTTTGGTAAGATTTTGGCCTATACAAAACCTTAGAGTATCTTGGGTACAATAGTATGAAGTCTGAAACTTTATGTCGGTCAATTCAAGATAAAGCTCCAAAAATTCATCTTTTATATTCTTCAAGATTCGAAAGCACTCTATATGATAACATTGACAACAAGATCCTCTAATTTGCGGCTTTGAGTTTTTAGCTTCAAGTGGCATTCCATCAACTTAAACAACTTTCAAGTAATCAACTTTATTGTGGCCATTTTAGTAGTCACAAAATCGTTAAAAGTCGCTGCTAAAAAGTATTAGTGACGACTTTTGCATTGCCACAAGCTGAAGGTTATTTGTGGCGACATTTGAAGTCGTCGCTAAACGAACATATTTTTGTGGCAACTTTGTTGTCACAAAAGGTTGAAAAAAACACTACAAAAAGTTGTTCCATAAGAACAAATATTATATGGGTCCCCACTATATATTCACCTTTAGCAACGACTTTAGCTGCCACAAAAAAAAATTATATTCAGTGGCAAGATTATGTCGCCACTATAAATGTCATTTAGTAGCAATTAGAATCGCCACAAAAAATATTTATGTTCAGTGAAAAGATTATGTCGCCACTGTAGATGTCATTTAGTAGCGACCAATGTCGCCACAAAAAATATTTATGTTCAGTGGCAATATTATGTTGCCATAAAAATTTTAACCATGAAAAACACAATGTTTTCTGTGGCGATTAAAGTCGCTGCAAAAGAAATAGACCTACAGTGGCAACCTTTATATCGCAACAATCACTAATTTTTTGACAAAACTATGTCGCCACTAAAAATTATTTTCCCAGCAATTATAACGACCAAAATTATATACATTTCCATGCCAGTATGAACTTAATTCTCTAAAATTTCATATAGAAATATTCATGTCGATTGACTATCAATATTAAAGCAACCAATAATATTTGACAAACACCAAAAGAATTTCTCATGCCGAATATTATAAATATTATGATTACTAAAAAGCCAATTACATATATACTACCCGCCAACAATTCATTGTGCATTGTATTTATACGCATATACATATCCCAAAAAAGATAAAATATTAAGTGCCTTGTAACTGCTCCTTAGACGACACCATCCTTGAACCACTCTTTAAGTGCCTTGTCCCTGCTACACAAAAATAATATATAAAAGGAACATAATGAGATTTGTTATATCCAACTACTCTCAAAATTCTATGAATTTTCAATCTATGTCAAAGGAAACCATCTCCTTATTAAACAAGATCATATCACAGCCTCAAATTTTTCACTGTTACAATTATTTTTAGTATGATCCTCGTTGTTTGGGTGTTAAAACAACCACATAGCAGCAAGAACAAAAGAACGGTAGCAGCAACAGCAACAACAGATCAACAACAACATGCATCTCTCAATGTCATGACTGAACGTAGCCCAGAAAGAAAAGCAACCTTCAATGCCCCTCTACAACATCAGTAGCAGCAGCACAAAAAGAAGAGGAAGAGCAATATACTATGGTGTATTTGGATATAGAACAGTTGTCCTTCTTACTCACAATTAACAAGGTTTCAAATTGATTTAATAATATTATTTTGGCATTTCTAAGAAAAATGTAGTATATATGTGAATTAACTACAATAGCTCTTCATCATCAGGCTGAAGAACAAATTCTTCAACTTCCTTATGAAGTTATGCTATAGTGCCATGCTTTTCATTTCCGTTTTCAACCTTAAGTTCCAATCTTTGGCATACTTCAATTCTAGACTTGAAAATTTCTTTTCTTTCTTTTTTGGCAAGTCGGAAGTATTGATAATACACACACACAAAAAAAAATCAATATTTCATGTTTCTGCCGATTTATATAACGAAATGCTAGCTACTCGAATAATCGAATGTCAATATTCCTAGATTTGAATTTGGACAATGACATGTTTCATTGTACGAAATAAAATTTAAGTTCCTTGAAATTTCATGGTAAATACCACATTGACCACAATGAATAAATAGCTCTGATTTCAAAATAATACAAAATGATTTTACCGAGAGAAGTGTGGTGGAATATCACATCAAGGTAACCATATAATAATTATAACACGAATTGCATAGTTGATTCATGCTTTTGGTTAAAATAATAGTTAACAATTAAAGATCAGAGAATATAAACATCAAAGACGACTGGTGATAAATGTTATAATGTTACGAGTTCCAGTCAACTTTGAATTTCTTTATATTAGGAAGAAGATTGCAACAAATTGTCTTTATACGTGGCTTCATCAGAAGTTGTAAATCAAATCAATAAATTCAGTGATGACTAGGAACTGGTCTGTTAAGGAATAGATTAATGCCGGCTGGCTTGGGGTTTTCCCTAAAATCTTAGGAATACTCCCTAGGGAAAATATTATTCCTTTTCTACATTACTATTCAGTCTGAAATGATGGTTAAGATCTAGAACAAGACAGGTGCTCAAATTAGAATGAAATATATATCTCCCGCTAACATGCAGGTGTCACGGCCCCAAATCCTAAGTCGGTTGTGATGGCGCCTAAGATGGAACTAGACTAGCCAATAGTCATATACTGACATAATATTTTCATAATTTTCAAAACGGTTCCGATATATCATAAAATTCTTTCGTTTAAGCAGTTCACAACAACAAAAATGAATAAAACAATTTATACACTACTCCAAAATCTGGAGTCAACCGTCATGAGCATCTACGAGTAGTACAAAAATAACCCTACTGTCATAATATATCAAGACTTGGAGCGAGGAACTAAGTACAAAACAAAAAATGGGAAAAGAGATGTTGTGGACGCTGAACAACTACCTCAAAGTCCCAACTCCGGCTCCACACAAAAGAAGGAAACTAGCACTCGGTACCAACACCTGTATCTGCACAAAGGGGTGCATGGAGTAATTAGAGTACGCCAACTCAGTAGTAATGTAAATAAATCAAGTCTAAGAAGTAAGAAACACATAAGATCAAATCATCAATTCACAATAAGTACAGCCGTTCTTTCCAACAGTTTATACAATAAATTAACATGCTTTAAAAGCCAACTTCAGTAAAATCCTTTGAAAAGTGTGTTTTCCAACATTTTCAGAAAAATACCCAAAGAGTTTAGTGTAAAATGAAATAAATCATAAATAGCCCCTCGGGCCAAAACATGTATCATAAATCGCCCCTCGGGAAAATCATCACTCAGAATCAGTGGCTCAGCATACCTCACAATCACTCAGTATTTCCCCTCAGGCAACCTGACTGTCACTCATGCCTCCCAATCACTCGTCACTCGGCACTCGGTACTCACACTCAGTAGGTACCTGCGCTCACTGGGGGTGTGTACAGACTCCGGAGGGACTCCTTCAGCCCAAGCACTAATACCAAGCCTACTCGTGGCATCTCATATCCTCACAATCAGGCCCTCGGCTTCACTCAGTCAGAAACGCTCAGTAAGCCACTCGGGCTAACAGTAAAACGGGGTACTCGACCCAAAAAATCATTTTATATCTCAGAAATAGTGTAAATAAGGCTGAGTTTGGAAAACAGTTAAACATATTATGACTGAGTGTAAATCATAAGTCAACACAGTAAGGAAATAGCAATAAAATCCCCCAAGGGGTCTAAACAAGTCGGCACAAGGCCCCAAACATGGCGTACAACCCAAATATAGCAATAGTTTTAAAACACGACTTAAGATATGGTTCAAAGTAAATACGCAACTCAATAGTTGCCGCGGAAAGGACCAAGTCCAAATCCAAAAATCAGTGCTCATCACACACTCGTCATCCGGCATGTGTGCCACTTCAAAAATAGTGAAAAAATACGAAGTTCGGGGTTTCATACCCTCAGGAAAATATTTACAGTCATTAGTTACCTCTAACCGGCCCAAATACTAATCCATGATGCTCTTACCTCTCGAATCGGATCCCGACTGCTCCGAATCTAACCAAACCAGATTAATATCATCTAAAGGAGAAAAGCCTACTTGAAAACTATTAATTTTAACCAAAATTCCCGAAATTGGCCAAACCCGGCCCTCGGGCCCACGTCTCAGAATTCTATAAAAATTGCGTCACAAGAATCCTTATCCTTTCCCGAGCCTACACATATAAAATGCATCAAAATCCAACCATAATTGTCCCCTAAATTCTTTAATTATAACTCCATATTTCTCAAGCCCTAAACCCCTAATTTATGCATTTAAAATCAACTAATTCCAAGCCTAATCCATTAAATAAAAATATAGAATCGAGTTTCGAGTCCAAGAAACTTACCTCCACAGAAGACTCTCGAAATCCTTCTTAATTTTCTCCCAAAAGCCTCAGTCCGCATGCAAAATATGAAGAAAGTGCCAAAAATTCGCGAAGGCTGGAATTTATACTAACTGCTGTAAAGACCCGTAAAATTTCATGGCTAAAAATAATGCCCAAACAGGTCCCCGTGTTGTTATGACTGCAGAAATTCTTTAAACGAACCCTTGTGAAGTAAAAAGTATCCCGGGACTTATAAAGGATAAAATTTTCCAGATTTGCGCAGGCCTGCGGTCCACTATGCGATCGCAAATCAGGTATGCGGATCGCATAGTGGTCGCATACTTGGATAGTTTGCTATCCATTTTGAGGACACTATGCGGCCTAGAATGCGATCGCATTTCTCGAATGCCGGCCTCATAGTTTTCGCATTCTTGCACCTTGATTTTGCGGAGGTAGTTATGCGACGCACTATGCAATCGCATAACAGGTATGCGGACCGCATAGTGGTCGCATACCTGGGCAGTCTGCTTTTATTTTTTTCCCATTTGAGGGCCATTATGTGACAGGAATGTGGCCGAATAGCAGGAATGCGATCGCATTCCTGACTGCATATCTTCTTCGGGACTGTTAAAATTCTAATTTTATACTCGACCCCCAGTTTATTAAAACACTTACACCTTTCATTTTAAGCTTATTTTCTACTAAATTAGAGAGAGAAGAGAGTGGGTTCTATAGAGAGAGAGTTCCAACTACATCAAGTTTGTTCCTCAATCACTACTCAGGCCTGGAATTGATCAAGTAGGACACCATTTTCTTCACTACAAGAGGTAAGCTTCTAGCCTATCAACCTTAATTTCCAGATTTTGTTAAAATGAAACATGGTTAGGTGATTCCATGAAGATGTGGGTAGGAGTCTTGCATGCATGTAACCAACTAGTAATAATCTAGTAAAAGGAAATGGGTTAGAGTAATCTTTCACTAAAAAAAGGTCATTAAATCTAAAGGAACACCTAGTGTTTGATAGAATGCTCAAGTGAGTTCAAGTCATGATCATTATTCCTAATTTTAAGTTCAATTATGCCAAATTGTTAACTAGATTGAAGGTGCTAGAAGGTCCGGTGAATTGTGGTAGAAAATTAAAGGGGAATTCTGAATCAAGGTATGTATGGCTAACTTTAATCTTTGTAGAGTCACCTTCTTGGTGTCCGAGCACACGGTATGAAATTCTTGCTTGAGCATATGTAAATTGATCATCCTACTATGTCGAGGTGTAAGACTTTACTCTCTAATTTCCTTAGTCGATTACCTTGATAATTGTGATTGTTAAGGATGATTCTTTGTGCTTATCCTATCATGTGTAAGGTTCGTTAAATGTTCGAATATGTCAATATGGCAGTATGTGCTACTAAATGAAAGAATATTAACGTACTCTAATGTGGGAATGTATCTAATTGCTAAGGGTCGAGTGTGGCAAATGATGAAAAAAAATTGTGGATTGATTTAATTGAGTTAAATAATGATGGCAACACCATATGTGAATTACTGTTTGGTAAGGATTATTGTGCCTTCACTTCATATAGTTGTTGGTTGATATGAACTTATGTTCTAGATGATGAAGATCCTTGTGATATAATTGTTGGTTATTGTTTCTATGAAATGCGACTGTACAGTGGGATCGGGTTGCGCGCCGTAACACGAAGTAATAAGGGTGAAATGTGATTGTACGGTGGGATCGGGTAGCCCGCCGCAACACAAAGTAATAAGGATGGAGAGGTAATAAGGGTGAAATGTGAATGTACGGTGGGATCGGGTTGCACGTCGTAACAGATGAATAATTCAAATGAGTAACTGTGGAATCTTCATTTGTAACCTTCTATATATCTGTGTGGTACTTGCGTGGTTACCCTGACTATCTTCCAATTGTGTACTGTTTGATTCTACTTGGAATAAACTTTGTTCATACATACTAGTACTATTCAACGGTACTAACGTCCCTTTTGTCGGGGACGCTACATCTTTTATATGGATGTAGGTGGTTCCACAGAAGGTAGCTCAGACCGCCGATAGTGGTGTTTCCCGTTCATACCTTCAGCAGATCCGGTGAGCCCCACTTCCTCTCGAGGCCGTGTGTAGTCTATATCATTCTCTTTTTCTTATGTTGTAAAAGGTATAGCCGGGGCCTTATTGCCCGCAAGTATGTATACTCTTCTCCGTACCTTGAGAGGCTCCGTAGACACTGTGTGGGTTGTATATATTTGGGTAGTAGTTGTAACTATTCGTAACCGTTGTCCCGTGTTGGAAATATTGTGCTTAGTTTTATATTTTGGGATTATCAAATGATGAACCTTTAAAAGAGGAAAGTGGACTTATGTTGTAAATTCATACATTGATTCAATTTTCTATTTCATTTATAAATTTATATATTATAAACACGGGGTGATGCGTTGGGTAGGAAAGGCAATCCAGATCCGCTTGACGGGGATCATCCGGTTAGGCGCCGGTCTCGTCCCTCGATTTTGGGGCGTGACAAACTTGGTATCAGAGCCTCAAGTTTTAAAAGTATCCTAGGATGTCTCAGAGCCGTGTCTAGTAGAGCCCTTCTTATCGGTGTGTTGTCAACCACATCTATAATTATGGGGCTGCATGGACATTTAGGAAAATATCCTTCATTATTACTCTGTATCGTGCGATAAAGTGGAAGGTGAGAACATCTTTATCTAACTCATGCATTGTCCCAATTTTCAGTAAATGGCACCCAAGAAGAGAGCTCGACTCGGCCCAGAGGCCAATGCCACTCTAGGAGTGGCAACATATTCTCCAGCTGGTGGTGCGGGTGTGAATGATTCCCCGGCCACAAACCAGCCTAACTCCTCCACTCCAGGCCAGACTATTCTTGTTCCTACTCCAACGGAGGGTGCTGAAATCCCTCCCGCTGATGTTCATGATCCTTCCTCAGTCCCAGCTTTCGGTCCCGGTATTTCTGATGGGAATCTCAGGGGAGCTATTCAGATGTTGACCCAGCTAGTGGCCTCCCATGCCCAAAGATCAAGTGTTGCCCCTTTGTCCTCTAGCAAGCAATGGGATTCTTCAGGTTCCAGAGTCAACCAGTTTCTGCGGTTAGCCCCTCCAGAGTTCACAGGCACCGACCCAGAGGTAGATCCTCAGGATTTTATAGATGAAATGTACAAGACTCTCTGGGTTATGAATACTACAAAGATAGAGGGGGTTGAATTGGGTTCCAATCAGTTAAAGGGAGCAGCATATTCGTGGTTTGAGATGTGGGAGGGTTCCCATGGAGAGGGGAGCCCTCCGGCAAAGTGGGATGAGTTTGATGATGCCTTCATGGATCATTTCTTGCCAACCGAGACTATGGCAGCCAGTGTTGCGGAGTTTGAGGTCCTTAAGAAGGCCAACATGAGTGCGTGGGAGTACCACATGGAGTTTGTCCGCCTATCCAAATATGCCATCCACATGATGCCGACTATGGAGGCCAGAGTTCGACGGTTTATTCAGGGCCTTGGTCCCTTGGTTGTTAATGAAGCTGCTACAGCTGCCTTGAATTCAGATATGAATTATGGGAAGATCGTGGGATTCGCCTAGGCCATAGAGGCTCGGAAGTTGAAGATAAGGATGGAGAGAAAGAGTGGTAGTAGGGCCCAGTCAGCTAGCAACCCTGGGAGCTTAGTTGCAGTTAGGAGATCAGCCCTTGGGAGAGGGTCATTAGAGGCCATCCCAGTCCTATGCTCAGTCCTCAGCCAGTGCCCCATCATCAAGGCACAATTATCAGCATAGGGGTCGCTTTGGACCAGGTTCAGATAACAGAAGATTCAATCAGTCGGGTCGTTCAGGTGGGAGGTTCCAGCAGTAGCAGAGGGCCCCATGCCCTAAGTGTGGGAGATCTAATTCTAAGCCTTGTTACTTGGATATACCGGTGTGCTATAGATGCGAAGAGAGAGGCCACATCTAGCGAGACTGCCACGCACCCAGTCAGGGCGTGGGTAGGGGTACGTCTCAGCCATCCAGCTCTTCAGCCGCTAAATCTTCAGCACACCCTCCAGCTCCAACAAGATGCGGTACAGCTAGGGGTGTAGCACAGGGACGAGGGGAACCCAGTCGGTTCTATGCCTTGAGTTGTCACCAGAGTGCGGAGGCTTCCCTAGATGTTGTCACAGGTATTCTGACTGTTCATTCACATGATGTTTATGCTCTTATTGATACCGGGTCTTCTTGGTAATATTTTACTCCATTTATTGCTTCATGTTTTGGGATAGAACCCGAACAATTTCACGAGTCGTTCTCTGTGTCGACTCCGGCTGGTGATTCTATTACGGCCGTACGAGTCTACAGAAATTGTGTTGTCACAATGCATGGTCGGGATACCACGGACGATCTTATTGAGTTACAAATGGTAGATTTTGATTTAATTATTGGGATGGATTGGCTCTATTCGTGCTTTGCTAAACTCGACTGCCGAACCAGAATTATGAGGCTCGAGTTTCCTAATGAATAAGTTATCGAGTGGGAGGGGAATATTGTTGTGCCAAGAGGTATATTTATTTCCTACCTTAAAGCCTCAAAGATGATCAGAAAATGGTGCATCTACCATTTGGTCCGGCTTGCGGACACCACTTCAGAGGTGCCTGATCCCGAATTTGTGGCTGTTGTGAATGAATTTCTTAGAGTATTCCGGACGAGCTTCTTTGGATTCCAACAAATAGAGAGATCGATTTCGGGATTGATATATTTCCAGATACACAACCAATATCTATTCCACCTTACGGAATGGCGCCAGCAGAATTGAGAGAGTTAAAAGAACAATTGAAAGATCTATTAGAAAAAGATTTCATTCGTCCAAGTGTGTCGCCTTTGGGCGCACCGGTTCTTTTTGTCAGAAAGAAAGACGGATCGCTTCGGACGTGTATTGATTATTGGCAACTCAACAAGGTCACCATCAAAAAAAAATACCCACTGCCTCGGATAGATGATTTGTTAGACCAATTGAAGGTGCTAAGTTCTTCTCAAATATTGATTTGCGGTCCGGGTATCACCAGTTAAATATCAAGGAGCAGGATATTCCTAAGACTGCCTTCCGGACTCGATATGGGCACTATGAATTTCTGGTAATGTATTTTGGGCTAACCAATGCCCCAGCAGCTTTTATGGATCTTATGAATCGGGTTTTCAAACCGTTTCTTGACTCCTTTGTGATTGTCTTCATTGACGATATCCTTGTTTATTCGCGAAGTCAGGAAGATCATGCTACTCACCTCAGGGAAGTACTGCAGACTCTTCATCACCACCAGTTGTATGCAAAGTTTTCAAAATGTGAGTTTTGGCTAGAATCAGTCACCTTTTTGGGCCATGTTGTTTCCAGGGAAAGGATCCAGGTTGATCCCCAAAATATTGCAGCGGTAAAGGATTTGCCTAGGCCAACGACCCCAACAGAGATTCGTAGTTTATTGGGTCTAGCTGGGTATTATCAAAGATTTGTGGAGGGATTCTCTACCCTCGCCTCCTCATTGACTAAGCTGATGCAAATGGCGGTTAAGTTCCAGTGGTCTGATGCTTGTGAAAAGAGTTTTCAGGAATTGAAATTGAGATTGACTACGGCGCTGGTGTTGTCCTTGACAGAGGGTACAGAGGGATTTGTGGTTTATCGTGATGCTTCAAGGGTTTGTTTGGGGTATGTGTTGATGCAGTGCGAGAAGGTTATGGCGAATGCTTCTAGGCAACTCAAGAATCACGAGAAGAATTATCTAACGCATGATTTGGAGCTCACGACGGTTGTGTTTGCATTAAATATCTGGCGGCATTATCTTTATGGGGTCCATGTGGTCATGTTCACAGACCACAAGAGTCTTCATTATTTATCCAAACAAAAGGAGTTGAAACTAAGGCAGCGGAGGTGGTTTGAATTGCTCAAGGATTATGATATAAATATTTTGTACCATCCAGGAAAGGCGAATGTGGTAGCCTACTCTCTTTGTCGGAAATCCATGTGTAGCTTGACTCATTTGGAAGCATGTTAGAGGCCTCTGGCTTGGGAGGTTTATCAGTTGGCTAGTCTGGGGATCTATCTTTCGACCTCAGACGAAGGGGATGTCGTGGTGCGTAATGGAGCAGAATCTTCACTTGTAACGGTAATCAAGGAAAAGCAATTCAGAGATCCATCATTGTTACAGTTGAGAGAGGCAATTCTGAATCACAACACTACAACATTTTCTCTAGGCAATGATGACGGTGTTTTACGGTGCCAAGGGAGACTATGTGTTCCGAACGTGGATGATCTTCGGGAAAGGGTAATGGCAGAGGCTCACAATTCCAGGTATTCAGTACACCCAGGTTCTACGAAGATGTATCATGATCTCAAATAGATTTATTAGTGGAATGGTATGAAGAGGGGTGTGGCAGACTTCGTGGCTAGATGTTTGAATTGTCAGCAAGTGAAGGCCGAGCATCAGAGGCCTGGTGGGTTGGCGTAGCTCATGGAAATACCAATGTGGAAATGGGAGATGATCAATATGGACTTTGTGGTAGGGTTACCCCGTACTCAACGAAAGTTTGAGTCAATTTGGGTGATAGTGGATCGACTCACGAAATCAGCTCACTTATTGCCAGTCAAGTCCACCGATACTGCAGAACAGTACGCTTAGTTGTATATCAAGAAAATAGTCAGACTCCATGGCACTCTAGTATCTATTATCTAGGATCGAGGGGCCCAGTTCACAACTAACTTTTGGAAGAAATTTCAGCAATGTTTGGGTATGCAGGTAAATCTCAGCACAACATTCCACCCACACACTGATGGGCAGGCAGAGCGGATCATTCAGACGATTGAAGATATGTTACGGGCTTGTGCATTAGATTTCAAGGGTAGCTGGGATTATCACTTGCCGCTTATAGAATTTTCTTATAATAACAGTTTACATGCTAGTATTCAGATGGCCCCATTTAAGGCATTGTACTGAAGGAGATGTAGGTCTCCGATTGGGTGGTTTGAGGTTGGCGAGATGGAACTGCTAGGACCGAATCTTGTGCACCAAGCTATGGAAAAATTTAAAGCCATTCAAGAAAGGATGAAGACTGCTCAGAGTCGTCAGAAATCATATGCGGACGTTCGTCGAAGATATTTGGAGTTTCAAGTAGATGATTGGGTATTCTTGAAGGTGTCTCCCATGAAAGGAGTGATCCGGTTCGGGAAGAAAGGGAAATTGAGTCCAAGGTATGTCGGGCCATATAGGATTGCTCAAAGGATAGGACAGGTGGCTTATAGGCTGGAATTTCCCCCTGAGATATCATTAGTACACCCGGTGTTTTATGTGTCCATGTTGAATAAGGTGATTGGGGATCCATCCGCCATTGTGCCGGTTGAGAAGGTTGAAATTAATGAAGGATTTTCATATGAAGAGGTTCCAGTTGCTATTCTTGATAGGAAAGTCCTTACATTGAAGAACAAAGAGATTGCTTATGTTAAAGTGTTATGGCGAAGTCGACAAGTCAAAGAAGCCACTTGGGAAGCGGAAAATGAAATGAAAGAGAAATATCCCCACTTGTTTGAATAAGTCTGGTAGTGGTTTTGAAAGTTGTCATTCCTAAGAAATTATATATTGTGTTAAATTTTGTGCAAGAACACTCCACTCCCCTAATTACCCTACTATTGTGACTTCTCAAACTTTGTGCCATAAATGCATATGTTGTTGTGTAGCTGAATTATGTGCAACTCATTGTAATAGTTGAATTAGGTGCAAATTTGTGGAGTTAACCGAACTATGTGAGGCTTGTGGAAGTAATTGAATTATATGTAGCTTGTTGAAATGACCAGATTATGTGCAAGTTGATAGAGTAACTGAAAATGTGTGGAATTGGTTAAAATGTGTTTCGGGGGCTCACTAACAGGTAGGTAGGCCTAATTACAAAGGAAACTCTAGCGAAATTTTCAGGAAATAACGGAGTTAGTAAAAATTTGGGGGTTGGCATGTTTTGTGTCCTCTTAACTAAGTAATTACCCGATCCTCATTCGAGGACGAATGATTTTAAGTGAGGGAGAATGTAATGACCCGTAAAATTTCATGGCTAAAAATAATGCCCAAACAGGTCCCCGTGTTGTTATGACCGCATATATGGTTCAGGACTGTTAAAATTCTAATTTTATACCCGACCGCCAGTTCATTAAAACACTTACCCATTTCGTTTTAAGCTTATTTAATGATAAGTTGGAGAGAGGAGAGAGTGGGTTCTAGAGAGAGAGAGTTCCAACTTTATCAAATTTGTTCCTCCTTCACTACTCAGGCTTGGAATTGATCAAGTAGGACACCATTTTCTTCATTACAAGAGGTAAGCTTCCACCCCCCCATCAACCTTAATTTCCAGATTTTGTTAAAATGAAACATGGTTAGGTGAGTTCATGATAATGGGGGTAGGAGTCTTGCATGCATGTAACCAACTAGTCATAATCTAGTAAAAGAAATTCAGTTAGAGTAATCTTTCACTAAAAAGAGGCCATTTAATTTAAAGAAACACGTAGTGTTTGATGGAATGCTCAAGTGAGTTCAAGACATGATCATTATTCCTAATTCTAAGTTCAATTATGCCACATTGAGAACTAGATTGAAGGTGCTAGAAGATCCGGTGAATTGTGGTAGAAAATTAAAGGGGAATTCCGATTCAAGGTATGTATGGCTAACTTTAATATTTGAAGAGTCACCTTGTTGGTGTCCGAGCACACGATATGAAATTCTTGCTTGATCATATGTGAATTGATCGTCCTGCTGTGTCGAGGTGTAAGACTTCATTCTCTGATTTCCTTAGTCGATTACCATGCTAATTGCGATTGTGAAAGGTGATTCTTTGTGCTTATCCTACCATGTGTAAGGTTCGTTAAATGTTGGAATATGTGAATATGGTAGTATGTGCTACTAAATGAAAGAATGGTAACGTACTCTAATGTTGGAAGGTATCTAATTGCTAAGGGCCGAGTGTGGCAAATGATGAAAAGAAACTGTGGATTGATTAATTGAGTTAAATAATGATGGCAACACCATATGTCAATTACTGTTTGGTAAGGATTATTGTGCCTTGACTTCATATAGTTGTTGGTTGATATGAACTTATGTTCTTGATGATGAAGATCCCTGTGATGTAATTGTTGGTTATTGTTGCTATGAAATGCGATTGTACGGTGGGATCGGGTTGTGCGCTGCAATACAAAGTAATAAGGGTTGAGAGGTAATAAGGGTGGAGAGGTAATAAGGGTGAATGTGATTGTACGGTGGACGTGCAACCCGAAGTAATAAGGGTGGAGAGGTAACGAGGGTGACATGTGAATGTACGGTGGGATCGGGTTGCGCGCCGCAACAGATGAATAGTTGAAATGAGTAACTGTGGAACCTTCATTTGTAATTTTCTGTATATCTGTGTGGTACTTGTGTGGTTACCCTGACTGTCTTCCAATTGTGTACTGTTTGATTCTACTTGGAATAAACTTTGTTCATACATACTAGTACTATTCAACGGTATTAACGTCCTTTTTGCCGGGGGCGCTACATATTTATGGATGTAGGTGGTTCCACAACAGGTAGCTCAGACCGCCGATAGTGGTGTTTCCCCTTCATACCTTCAGCAGATACAGTGTGCCCCACTTCCTCTCGGGGCCGTGTGTAGTCTATATCATGCTCTTTTGCTTATGTTGTAAAAGGTATACTCGGGGCCCTATTGCCGGAAAGTATGTATACTCTTCTCCGTACCTTTAGAGGCTCCGTAGACACTGTGTGGGTTGTATATATTTGGGTAGTAGTTGTAACTATTCGTAACCGTGGTCCCGTGTTGGAAATGTTGTGCTTAGTTGTATATTTTGGGATTATCAAATGATGATGCTTTAAAAGAGGAAAGTGCACTTATGTTGTAAATTCATACTTCGATTCCATTTTCTATTTCATTTATAAATTTGTATATTATAAACACGGGGTGATGCATTGGGTAGGAAAGGCAATCCAGGTCCGCTTAAACCGGGATCATCCGGTTACGCACCGGTCTCGTCCCTCGGTATTGGGGCGTGACAACTGCCCCGTTATTCTGCACCTACAACAACTTACGTGCGCATGCGGTCCCAGGTGCGCACCTGCGGAAAATGCTTAGAGGCCCAACCTCCGCACCTGCGATCAAACTTCAGCATCTGCGGCTTCGTAGGTGCGGTAAAAACCTCGCACCTGCGGAACTCGTCCAACCCACAAAAAACCGCATCTGCGGGCCCCTATAGTTGCCTCGGAAAGGACCAAGTCCAAATCCAAAAATCAGTGCACGCCACACACTCGTCATTCGGCATGTGCGCCGCTCCAAAAATAGTGAAAAAAATACAAAATCCGCGGTTTCATACCCTCAGGACAAGATTTACAGTCATTACTTACCTCAAATCGGCCCAAATACTAATCCGCTATGCTCTTGCCTCTCGAATCGGCTACCGAATACTCTGAATCTTACCAAACCAGATTAATATCATCAATCTTCGCTAAAGGAGCAAAGCCTACTTGAAAACTATCAATTTTAACCAAAATTCCGAAAATTGGCCAAAAACAACGCTAAAACACCAAGATCACATCAGATTCAAGCTTATGAACTTTGAGATTTCTTAATTTCGCCAATGATGTTGAAACGAACCAAAACACGTCCGAATGACCTAAAAGTTTGCACACACATCCAAAATGGCACTACCAACCTGCTCCAACCTCCGAAATTCCATTCCGACCCCGATAGTTAATTTTCCATTGCCGACCGGCAATCGCCAATTCTACTACGGACATCAAAACCACATTACGAACACACTCATAAGTCTCAAATCACTCAATGAATCTATCCGAACCATAAAATCTACATTCCGAGGTTGTTTACCAATAAGTCAACTCCCAGTTGACTTTTCCAACTATTAAGCCAATCTAAGAGACTAAGAATCTCAGTTCTCTCCACGAACACCCCGAACCCTAACCAACCGACCCAACACATTATAATTAGGTTAACTAGCACATAACAAAGCTGAAATAGCGGAAACGGGGCTAATCTCATGGAACGATCTTCTGGGTCGTTACATCCTCCCCCTCATAGACAAACGTTCGCCTCGAACGGGTCTAGAAACATACCTAGAGTCTCAAATAAGTGAGGATATCTACTCCACATCTCCCGCTCGGTCTCCCAGGTGTCATCCTCCACCTGCTGTCCTCTCCGCTGAACCTTCATTGAAGCTATATCCTTAGACCTCAGCCTTCTGACCTGACGACCCAAAATAGCCACTGGCTCTACCTCATATAACATATCACCCTCGAGTTGAACCGTGCTGAAGTCCAAAACATGCGACGGGTCACTAACATACTTCCAGAGCATCAAAACATGGAACACCGGATGAGTACTCGATAAGCTGGGTAGCAAGGAAAGTCTGTAAGCCACCTTTCCAATCCTCTGCAGCACCTCAAATGGCCCAATGAACCGGGGACTCAACTTTCCACTCTTCCCGAACGTCATAACACCCTTCATGGGTGACACCTTCAGCAGCACCTTCTCCCCAACCATGAAAGACACATCTCGGGCCTTCTAGTCTGCATAACTCTTCTTCCTAGACTGCGCCGTGCAAAGCCGCTCCTGAATCAACTTCGCGTACCCAATGCATCCTGAACCAAGTCTGTGCCCAATGGCCTCGCCTCACCCCACTCAAACCAACCAATCGAAGATCTACACCTCCTACCATATAAAGCCTCATACGAGGCCATCTGGATACTCGACTGATAACTATTATTATATGCAAACTCCACGAGTGGTAGAAACTGGTCCCATGAACCCCTGAAATCAATGAAACACGCATGCAACATGTCCTCCAGAATCTGAATAGTACGCTTCGACTGCCGGTCGGTCTGAGTATGAAACAGTGTGCTCAACTCAACCTGAGTACCTAACTCCCTCTGCACGGCCCTCCAAAACTGAGATGTGAACTGAGTACCTTTGTTGATAATGATAGAAACTGGAACCCATGGAATCGGACAATCTCCCTAATATAAATCTCAGCTAACGGCTCCAAAGAATAAGTAGTACCAATGGAATGAAGTACGCGGACTTAGTCAGCCGATCCACAATAACCCATATAGCATCAAACCTCCTCGAAGTCCATGGAAGCCCAACGAAGAAGTCCATGGTGATCCGCTCCCACTTCCACTCCGGAATATCTAACCTCTGAAGCAATCTACCCGGTCTCTGGTGCTCATACTTGACCTGCTGACAGTTGAGACACCGAGCCACGAACTCAACAATATCCCTCTTCATCCGCCTCCACCAATAATGTTGTCTTATATCCTGATACATCTTTGTGGCACCCGGATGGATGTAATACTGCGAACTATGGGCCTCAGCTAGAATCAAGTCTCGAAGTCCATCCACATTAGGCACGCAAATCTGGACCTGCATCCTCATGAACCCATCATCACCAATGACCACATTCCTGGCATCACCGCGACGGATCATGTCCTGAAGAACGAGCAAGTGTGGATCATCATACTGGCGTGCTCTAATCTAATCATAAAGAGAAGAATAGGAGGCTACACAAGCCAATACCCGCGGGGGCTCTGATAGATCTAATCTCACCAACTGACTCGCTAAAGCCTGAACATCAAGTGCTAAAGGTCGCTCTGCTGCTGGAAGGTAGGCTAGACTCCCCAAACTCTCTGCTATGCTTCTTAGGGCATCGGCCACTACATTGGCCTTCCCCGAATGATATAGAATAATGAGGTCATAATCCTTGAGGAGCTCCAACCATCTCATCTGACGCAAATTCAGGTCCTTCTGCTTAAGCAGATGCTGCAAATTACGGTGATCAGTGAAAATCTCACAATGCACTCCATACAAATAATGACGCTAAATCTTCAAGGCGTGGACAATAGTTGCTAGCTGAAGATCGTGCACCGGATAATTCTTCTCGTGCACCTTCAACTGTCTGGACGCATAGGCAATCACCCTACCATCCTGCATCAAAACCTCTCCAAGGCCAACTCTCGAGGCGTCACAGTAAAACTATATAAGAACCTGAACCCGTAGGCAAAACCAATACCCGAGCTGTAGTCAAAGCTGACTTGAGCTTCTGAAAACTCTCCTCACACTCCTCAGTCCACCTGAACTGAGCACCCTTATGGGTGAGTCTTGTCATAGGTGCTGCAACAGATTAAAATCCCTCTACAAAACGGTGATAGTACCCTGCAAAACCAAGGAAACTGCGGATCTCGGTAGCTGATGACGGTCTAGGCCAGCTCTGCACCGCCTCTATCTTCTTCAGATCAACCTGAATACCCTCAGTGGACACCATGTGCCCCAAGAACGCTACTGAATCCAGCCAGAACTCACAATCAAAAATTTCGCATACAACTTCTTCTCCCTCAAGGTCTGAAGCACAACTCTCAAATGCTTCTTATGATCTTCCCGAGATCGGGAATACACCAAGATGTCATCGATAAACACGATGACGAAAGAATCCAGTTAAGGTCGGAATACACTATGCATCAAGTGCACAAAGGCTGCTGGGGCATTGGTCAGCCCGTATGAGATAACCAGAAACTCATAATGACCATATCTAGTCCTGAAGGAAGTCTTCAGGATGTCGGGCCCCCGAATCTACAACTGATGATAGCCAGAACGCAAGTAAATATTTGTAAATACCTTGGCAGCCTACAAATGATCAAACAAGTGATCTATACGAGGCAAGGGATACCAGTTCTTCACCGTAACCTTGTTCAGCTGCCGATAATCAATACACATACGCATAGAACCATGATTCTTCTTCACAAACAACACCAGAGCACCCCATGGTGACACACTAGGCCGAATGAACCCCTTATCTAGGAGTTCCTGAAGCTGCTCCTTTAATTCCTTCAACTCCGCTGGTGCCATACGATAAGGTGGAATAGAAATAGGTTGAGTGCCTGGCAACAGGTAGTTGCCAAAATCAATGTCCCTGTCAGGTGGCATGCCTGGCAGGTCTACAGGAAACACGTCAAGAAAGTCATGGACCACAGGAACCGAATCAATAGCGGGAGTCTCACCACTGACATCCCTCACAAAAGAGAAATATGATAAACACCCATTTTCAACCATACACTGAGCCTTGGGGTAAGAAATCACCCTGCTAGGCACATACTCAGAAGAACCTCTCCACTCAACCCTCGAAAATCCTGGCATAGCTAAGGTCACGGTCTTAGCGTGACAATCAAGAACAACATGACATGGAGATAACCAATCCATGCCCAATATAACATCAAAATCAACCATGCTGAGTAACAACAGGTCCACTCAGGTCTTCAGACTCCCAATAGATATCACACACGACCGATGCACACTGTCCTGAATAATTGTATTGCCCACCGGAGTCGATACATGAACCAATGCAACTAGAGACACAGGGGGCATATCCAGATAATATGCAAAATATGACCGAGACAATACCTGTGATCACTGCATCAGAGGGCATAGCATCTGGCCTGGCTGGAAGTGCATAGATACGAGCCAGGCCTCCACCTGCACGACCTCCCCCTCTAGGGCGGCCCCTCGTGGTCTGGCCCCCACACCTAGCTGTTTGGGCGGGTGGTGAAGTAACTGGAGCCGAAGTCGAGGGCTGGCCCCTCTGCAGAGAAGAACAACCAAAGTGACGGGGACATTGTCTCCACGTGTTCCCAAACTCTCCGCACTCAAACCAACTCCCTAGAGTTGGAGAAGGGGACTGAAAGAAACCCCTGAACTGGTGGTGATCGAGCTGCACTCTAGGCTGGAAGGGCACAGAATGAAGAACGGCCCGGCTGAGATCTGCACGGATCATGCCCCGGAGATGCACCACTATAGGCTGGGCGGACTGGCTGAGGAGGCCTAAATGAACGACCTCTACCATGCTGAAACTGCCCCCTGGAAGGAGCACTGATGCGAGACTAAAATGCATAGTTTAACATGTGATATACCTTACATTTTATGCGCATTAATGATAAAATTACACTTATTATGTGCTTAATGGAGTTATTTCATGTGTAGGTGAAGTGGAGATGGAAACGGGGCTAAAAGGATGCAAATACGTCGAAAAATAAGCGAAAGAAGGCACCCGGGCGATAGCCGGACGATAGAGCCAAACAGTCGGCCCTACCCTGGCGTTAGCCAGGCGTTAGGGCTGAAACGCCAGCACTACCCTGGCCTTAGGGCTGAAACGCCAGCCCTTGCCTGGCGTTAGCCAGGCGTTATCCACCAAACGCCAGGTCCCCAGTTTCGCCCAAGTCCGAGTTTAACGAGTTAAATGTTTCCCAGTTGAAATAGAAGTCTCCTACACGGTTAGGGTTCACCCTAAACC
>ML364358.1:0-28498 GCA_005239505.1 Nicotiana paniculata | reverse complement strand
AGACTGAGCAATTGTTAATCTGATTATTTACACCAGTTTCAGACTTTTCTAGCCAAATTTTTTTATTTTTCCTTCTTCTTTTTCCCTTTTTTCATGTATTTACATTCTGAACTGGTTCAATTAAGTGATCTTAATCATCCCTAATAGTAACCTGTTCCTTTCAAAATGCTCTTTACTCAGTGCTTTCGTAAAGATATCTGCATGGTTTCACAACCAACTAGTTACTCCTTGATGTTCCTTCAATCCTTTGTTGTTGTGGAACAGGTTCAGGTATAGGTTCCAACGAAGTTTGGGAATTATTTTGTTCTATTCCCCCTGTCATGTTACCCGAGATGGATGAACCTGTTCCATCACCTTTTCCTTCCTCCATTGTTGCTTTAGTTTGGACAGAGTTTCTGACTAGCCCAATTTCTTCATCATCTTGTTCATTACCAACCCCAATGATTTCACCTTTCTTTCCATTTCCAAAAGAGACATTTCGTCCTTTGAGGTCCTCAAGTGAAAGGAACTAGTCCTTGTTGCCAGCCATGTGTTTTGAGCAGCCACTATCCATTTACCATATTTGTCTACTACCTTTCACTTGAATCTACAAAAGAAATCAGAGGTTAGTTTTAGGAACCCAAACTAGTTCGGGTCCCTTGCCATGAGAAAAGGGATGAATCAATTTCTTTTTAGTCCAGGCAAGTAACCAATTTTTCCTTCGAACAAATCTTGTGTTGTTTTGACTAGCCTTTTCTTTTGCATTGAATTCACTTTTGAAGTGACCAGTCTTACTATAAAGTGTACAAATTTTGTTCTCATGAAAAGTGAGGTACTTGCTTTTTGGGTCCCACTTAGGCAGCGGATTCCCATAGCCAAGTCCTCTTCTATTGCTACTATGGTGTTCTTGTAGCCAGGTTAAATCATCAGAGGACCTGTTCCATTTGGTAGTTCTATCTAGTTCATGCTTGATCTTGCCAAGATCCTCCTTAAGGAATCTCATGTGCTCATCTCTTTTGTACAACTCGTCTTTCATTTTTCCTAGATTTTCTTCTAATGTGAGTTGTGTGTGATCAGCTTTGTTTTTACCTATTCCTAATTTCAGTTTTAGATTTTCAGATCTTAGCTCTAGGACAGTGGTGTCAAGTTCATGAACCTGGTTCTTTAACTTAGCATTTTTACTATCACTTTCACTAGCCCTAAGTTCCAGATTTTTGCACTTAGCTTTCAAAATCACACACTCCTTAGACATTTGTTTCTTTTCATTGTTTAGATCCTCAGATTCATCAATGAAATCCAGGAGTAACTCATATAGCGTTTATTTAGACAAAAGTTTAATCTTATCTTTGAGATGAATTATATTTACCTTAGATTCCTCATCGGATTCTCCAATTGCCATAAGTGCTTGTTTATCTTCATCATCTGACTCCTCATTTGAACTTTCACCCCAAGCAGCAACCATTGCCTTTGTTGATGTTCTGTTTTTCTTGGGTTGAACATGTTCCATCTTCCTATTCCTTTGTTCAGCTCTTTCCTTCTTCCATTTAATTTCACATTGAGGGCAGTTTTTGAAGTGGTGATCAGTTTTGCCACACTTGTAACACCCGTCATTGGTTTGTTTTTCAGGAACCCTTGATTTGTTGTAGCTTCCACTTCTTGAAGGAACCTTTGCTCTCATTAGGTACTTCTTGAAGTCCTTTGTGATCATGGTTATTTCATCCTCCTCTAGATCAGCTTCTTCGGTGATGCTGAATGCCAAACTCCTTTCCTTCTTGGGACCATCCATCTTCATAGTCTGCCTTCTAAGTTCATAGGCAATGAAATTTTCAATTAGCTCATCCAACTTAAGAGTTGCAATGTTCTTAGATTCCTGAATGGCTGTAACTTTGCTTTCCCAAGAGATTGGCAAGACCCTTGTCAGAATTTTCTCAACCTTGTCTTCTTCAAGATTGACCCTTCCAAGAGACTTGAGTTCAGTGGTCAGTGTAGTGAACCTTGTATACATCTCTTGGATGGTCTCTTCTTCCTTCATGGTGAAATTCTCATATTGAGAATATAGTAGAGTTCCTCTTGACCTCTTCACTTGAGGTGTTCCTTCATGAGCCACTTGCAAAGTGTCCCAAATTTCTTTGGCAGTGGTACAACTTTGAATTCTGCTATACTCATCTGGACTGAGTCCATACACAAGCCACTTCTTGGCCTTAGCATTTTTCTCCCACTTTCTCAAATCCCCAGCAGTGTAGTCAACTCTAGTCTTTGGCACATCTACTCCTTCAGTCGTCTTCTTCATGGTGACTAAAGGACCGTCAGTGACTATGTCCCATAGTTCATAGTCTTCTCCAATTAAGTGATCCTTCATCCTATTCTTCCACCAGGAGTAATACTGGCCATTGAATAGTGGAGGCCTAACAGTTGATTATCCTTCTCAGTTCCCAGGTGGTGCAATCATCTTGATCTTTTCCTAAGGTGTTAGCCTCTTCGAGGATAACCCGCTATAATACGAATTGTTGTTTTAGACGTCAATACCACACAAGAATATAGTTAATTGTGTGGTACCCAATTTTTCGAGTGTTGTCTTACTAGAAGAACCTGTTTCTTCTTGGTGTTCCAACTACTGCTGTTTGCGGAATAATAAAAGCAGTAAAGTAAAAACACAGAGATTTTTACGTGGAAAACACCTGGCTCAAAAGGTGAAAAAACCACGACCTACACCTCAGTAGGATTTTCTCAAACTCTTCACGTCAAACTCTGAGCCAAACGGACTTACAAAATAAACTCTTTTGTAATCCTAGGATTAACTCTAACCCTATGTAGTAACTAGCCTCTAGCTAATTTCTACCAGCTTCAAGTTAACTCTAACTTGAATAAAGGTGTACCTATTACATTGCTTCTATGAAAGCTGAAAAGATACAATATTAAATCGCCTACTACAACCAACTAGACTCAATGATAAACTGATGGAGCTGGTTCCTCTAGCTGGTATGTAGCTTCAGATTCGCACTCTCCAATTTGGCTCGAACTGCTTGCAAAATTTCTTCACGAATTTTCGCTCTCAATTCTTGATAAATTTCTACTTTTGTACGTCTACATATCATAAGAACAATCTGCAATTTATAGGAGTTAGTATATAAGGAATTAACTAGAATCCTAATCCAACTCTTCCATGGTGAAAGAGTTCTAGTCAAACTCAACTCCTAAATCCTTCCTTATCTTTGATTCTATTCTTATTGAATAAGGAGTCCTTCTCCAATTTCGTTTTTGTAATCTTTTCGATCAGAAGATATCTCAATTTAATCAGAATACATTTATCTCCTGGATGTGCATCTCATGTGCCTTTAACTCTACTGGTGTATGTCACCTGTGATGGACCTGGTTCATCTCGGAGTTACGTTGTCAATCTTCAAAACTATTTCCTTTCTTGGTCCAACACTGGGCGTATGTTCGGAATGGGTTTCTGATGACCCGGGGGCATTTCGGCGCCCAATATTGAAATAAGAAGTTCCTTAGGTTCCTATTTTGGTTTGGGATGTGTTTTTGTGTAATCGAGGTCCGAACAGAATTCTAAGACCGGCAATAGTTCCGTTATGTTAATTATGACTTGCCCGCAAAATTTGGTGTCATTCCGAGTTGTATAGGTCGGTTCGGCGCGTTGTTAGCGAAGTCTAGAAAACTTAAAGTTCCTAAGTTTGGTTCTTGGGGTTTTGAGGTGTGATTTTGAGTTTTAGCGTTGTTTTGGATGTTTCGAAGGCTCGAGCGAGTACGTATTATGATTTGGGACTTGTTGGTATATTTGGAAGGGGGCTCGGGTGGGCCCAGGTGCCTCCCGGACACCACACGAGGCCCAAACCCAGCTGAAATAGCTGTTGGTGCACCTGTTCTGGTGTGACCGCAGGTGCGGTTGACCAGTCGCAGGTGCGGGACCGCTCCTGCGGTCCCAACCTCGCAGGTGCGACCCCAGTGGTCTGGCCAATTCACGCAGGTGCGGACAAAGTTCCGCAGGAGCGGAGCCGCAGGTGCGGTCTTCACTCCGCAGGTGCGGACCCAGGCTCCCCAGTCCACTTCCTTAGGTGCGAGCCTTTGCTCGCAGGTGCGAGACCGCAGGTGCGGTCCTCGAGCCGCAGGTGCGAAAACACTGTCCAAACAGTGTATTTTTATACACGGGTCTTAACACATTTTTCTCATCTTCTTCTTCTTCCTTGGGGCGATTTCCACCATTGCTGAGGGGCAAACGACCTGGTCATTTAAGGTAAGTAAAATCTACTCTAATATTAGCTTATGCATGGATTTCTAGCTTAATTAACTTCCTAAATTAGTGAAAATCAAGAATTGGGTAGTAACTTAGAGCTTGCGATAATTTGAGAATTTACCCGTGAATTTGTTATGAAATCAAGTAAGAATCGTATATTAATGATCCTTAGGCTTTGGGTGAGTGTTCCCTTCGAGAATTAATGGAATCCGAGCGTGCGGGCCCGGGGTTGGATTTTGGAAATTCTTCAAGAATGTTGAATTATTGAATAAATAGGATAATTTCCCTACTTTGAGCATGCATTGATGTCATTGTACTGTATTTGGCCAGACGCGAGTCCTCGGGTGTAGATTTTGGAGATTCGGGCGCATCCCTTGTCCAAGGGATAGATTCGACACGAGGTGAGTCTCCTTTCTAACCTTGTAAGAGGGAATTGTCCCCATAGGTGTTATATATATGCTGTGTGTAATTTTTTTGGGGGCTACGTGCGTACAACGTGACAAGAGTCCGTACGTGGCGACTATCGTGCTATGTCGGGTAGTTTTAGGACTCACGAGCATGCCATTACGTGCCTTATGTGTATCTTTAGCAAAACTTTGAGTTGCTTATTATCTTTGAACCAGTATGCTTATCATCTTTGAACTAGTATGCAAATGGTAGAGAGTTGCCTCTGAATTTCCAGTGAATTAATCTTTGTTACAAGTATATCCTCTACTGAGCTTATTGATAAATCTGATATATATTTATGTTAATTTTATATATAAGAGTCAGCACTCGAGTCGCAGTTATGATTCGCGATCGAGGGAAGCTTTATGTTAATTATATATAAGAGTCAGCACTCGAGTCGCAGGTATGATTCGCGGTCGAGGGAAGCTTTATGTTAATTTATATATAATAGTAGGCACTCGAGTCGCAGGTATGATTCGCGATCGAGGGAAGCTTTATGTTAATTATATACATAAGAGTCAGCACTCGAGTCGCAGGTATGATGCACGATCGAGGCAAGCTTTATGTTAATTATATATAAGAGTCAGCACTCGAGTCGTAGGTATGATTCTCGATCGAGGAGAGCTTTATGGTAATTATACATAAGTGTGTCAGCACTCGAGTCGCAGGTATGATTCGCGATCGAGGGAAGCTTTATGGTAAATGTATATAAATGTGTCAGCACCCGAGTCACAGGTATGATTCGCGAGCGGGGGAAGCTTTACATCCATTCAGTGTCTAGATATATCCTTATGACTCCGGCCGATTGTCTTACCCTTGTGTGCGTTTGGGCTAGTAGGTACTGTTTTCCATTGATATTGACTTGACAGATATTTGGGGGGAAAAGGGGGAAAGTGTACATTGGTGCTCATTTTCAGTAGTTTCTTGGTTTTCTGTATTTGATAGGTATCTGCTGCTTATTGCCTCACATGTCTACTGCATTCCGTATATCCTGTTTTACATTATTACTGTTGGGCCTTATTAAGTGTCAGATCGACCTCTCGTCACTACCACTTCGAGGTTAGGCGGGATACTCACTGGTTACATATATATTTATGTACTCATGTTGCACTTTTGTACTTAATTGTACAGGTTGTGAGGCTGGTGTTTCTGGTTATCCGACCGGAGCTTGACTTATCTTTTGGACCGGACTCCACGGTGAGCTGCACCCCCTCCCCCTCCCCCAGCGTTTCTCAGTTGTGCTATGGAGTTATTTTTTTGTTTATTTCTGTCTATTCCTCTCAGACAGTAGTAAAGTTTTGTATCATCTTTTGTATATTCTACTAGTTCGCCTGTTGACTTGTAACACTAGTTCCTGGCACGCACATAGTAGACTCTTATTTTGGGACTGTATATATATTGGATCAAGATCATTTTTGGCTGTATGTATTTAAATTGGTAAATTTTTCCGCTTTTATTTAAATGAGCTAAGTTTAAAACTTTGGGAAATATATGGGATTGGTATGTTAATAAGGAAAATCTCACTAGTAAATAATTGTTGGCTTGCCTGACTTCGGTGTTGGGCGCCATCACGACCCTGTGGGATTTTGGGGCGTGACAGTGATTCGTGGACCTTATGGATTTGGAGACTGGGAATTCTCATAAATAGGTTATTTTGTGGTTGTGGACTGTGAAGATGTGGGCAAAGCTAGTCAGATGTTAGTATGTGCCACGATTCAATCATTGTAAGCTTTCAGAGAGTTATTTATTTGTTGTGGGTGACCAGAGTTAATTAGGGTTCATTGGTAGGCCTGTATGGATGTGTGTTCTGCACCTGGTCAGATTTGTTGACTCCGAGCAGCTATTGTTAAGGAAGGTGACATTCGGTTGTTGATAAGCTTATTTGTGTCCCGGGATTTGTTGTGAGTTACTCTTGTAAGCTACGCGGGATTGCGACTCATCGATTTTATGCACAAATGATATGGTTCTATTTGGGCTTTATAGCGGAGTTTGAGCGAGACGGATATTTGGGTGTTGCGTGATTGATCGCATTGGATATGTCCTTTCGGGCTGGTATGACATTGCGTCATTTACTTCTTCGTGGTTGTGGTGATTCACTTTTGGTACTAGACATCAAATTGCGCGTGGTTGTTGATTTTGAGCATGGTGACTTGAGGTGTTTCATGTGGATCAGTGTTTGGATAGGGTCGCGCATTGCAGCGAAGTTATGTTGGGATATGATCCTTCGGGTTAGATTCGTGTGTTCTGGTTCTGCGGTGTGTGATGGGTTCTTAGCATCGTGTTGAGGTGGTACTGGTGAGCTTGCGGTACAGCTCTCTCATTTGATTCATTTTCCATGATTTGAGCATATTTGGATTGTTGCTTTTTTTGGTGCACGGATTATGGCTTTAGATCGTATTGAGGTGTCATGTCACTAGAGTAGTCGTGTTGGATGAGATGAGGTCATTGAACCTATAATGAATACTATCGGATTCGATTTCAGCATTTTGGAAGGATAATATCATAATCTGGCTTAGAAATTTACTACAGTCCTTGCCGACGGAGAGGGAAATCTATGACTGGTCGATTGGAGGAATGATTATGATTTCTGCGTTTTTCTTTCATCATTGGCAGTATATGAAAGTGTTAGGACGAGGCCTTGTTTGATAAGAGGTTATTACCGGTATTGGGTTGTTTGAGCAGCTGCTGTGATTAGAAGTTATCACTATGAGTGTTTGAGTTGTGTGGTATATCATGTGATTTCATCTTGAATTGCGGTTATGGCTTGTTACATCGTGTTGGGACTTATTCAGTGTGTAGATGTGAGATTCTGATCTTATAGATAATTTCAAAAATGGAAATTTGGTTCTAAGGTTATGGGCTAGGGTGAATCGTGAAGTTTCCAGTTATGTTGTGTGATCGGACCTATATGGGATAGGGTGACGTGGGATCACCTCCGGGTATGTGCATGGTAAGATTATACAGTTATTTGATGACCTCAAGAACAACTCTGAACACGTTCGAGGACGAACATATGTTTAAGTGAGGGAGGATGTAACGACCCAACCGGTCGTTTTGAGAATTTGCACTTCCCTTGCCAGTTCTCGGGCATGACTAGCCCCGTATGATGTATTATGACTTATATGAATCGTCGGTTTTTGTTTTCAGGCTAATCGAAACAGATATGGAAGGATGATTCTCAACTTGAAGCTTTAAATTTGAAAGGTCTGACCATGTTTCAACTTTTGAATATTTGATCTCGGATTTGGGTTTTTATGATTTGGTTAGCTCCGTTAGGTGATTTTGGACTTGAGAGCGCATTTGAAATGTTATTTGGAGGTTCGTGGTAGAATTAGGCTTGAATTGGCGAAATTTGAAATTTGGCGTTTCTTGGTCGGTAATGAAAATTTTGATATCGGGGTCGGAATGGAATCCCGAAAGTTGGAATCGGTCCATGGTGTCAATTGTGATGTGTGTGCAAAATTTCAAGTCATTCGGACGAGGTTTTGGTACGTTTCGGCATCGTTTGCGAAATTCGGAAGTTTAGGAGTTCTTAGGCTTGAATCCGAGGGTGATTCGGTGTTTTGATGTTGTTTTGAGTACTCCGAAGGTTCGACTAAGTTTGAATGGTGATATGTGACTTGTTGATATTATTGGTTGAGGTCCCGAGGTCCTCGAGTATGTTACGGATAAGTGACGGATAGGTTTTTGGTGTTGAGGGCTGCTGGTGTGATTTATGTTGGTGTTTTCGCAGCTGCGGAAGGGGAGCCACAGGTGCGAGGCCGCATGTGCGAATATGGAGCCGCATATGCGGACGCTGTGAAGTTTGGTCTTCTCCGCAGAAGAGGAAGACGAGTCGCATGTGCGTACTGCAGTTGCGATAGGCTGACCGCAGATGCGGAAATGGTATACTAAGTGGGTTCCGCACCTGCGATGGAAATCCCGCGGGTGCGGTGCCGCAAAAGCGGGAATATGACCAGAGGTGCGATTTTTGCTGGGGAGAAAACCCCTGCTCGGGGTTTGTTCTTCATTTTGCGTTTTGGGCTTGAGGAACTCGGTAGAGAGGCGATTTTTCGAGGGATTTGAAGGAGCAACGTCGGGGTAAGTGATTCTAACCTATAATGGTTTAAATTTCATGAATCTATGGTTTTATTCATCATTTAATTGAGAAGTCGAGCCAGAAATTTGGGAATTTAGGGCTTGAAAATTGGAGAGTTTAAATTGAGGATTTGAGGGACCATTTGAGGTTGGATTTTGATGAATTTGGTATGTATAGACTCATGGGTGAAAGAGCTTTCCAGTTTTGTGATTTTTGTCGGATTCCGAGACGTGGACCTAGGCGGCCGGATTTGAGAGGATTTCGGGATTTGTGCCTAATTTGATAGTTTTTTCTCGAGGAATTCATTCCATTAGCATATATTGATGGTATTGTTATGGTTGTGAATATATTCGGAGCGATTGGAGGCCGAGTCAAGGGGCAAGAGCATAGCGGAGTAGAGATTTGACCGGTTTGAGGTAAGTAATGATTGTAAATCTAGTCCTGAGGGTATGAAACCCCGAATTTCACATTGTTTTACTATTTTGAGGTGACGCACATGCTAGGTGACGGGCGTGTGGGCGTGCACCGTTGAGGATTGTGACTTGGTCCGTCCCGTAGCAATTATAAAGTTGCGTATCTGATTGAAATTATATGATACTTATGTGTTTTAGAAAGAATTTCTATAAATTGGGCTGAATACCATATTTGGGCCTCGTGCCAAAGCTGTTTGGGCCCTTAGGGGACCTTTTTCTTATTATCCTCTCACTATTTTGATTTAAAAACCTATACTCAGTCATGCTATGTTTACTGATTTCATAACCCAGTCTTTATCACTCTATTTTGATGTATATAAAATGTTATTTTGGGTTGAGCACCATGATTTTACTGATAGCCCAAGTTGCTTGAGAGGTTGTGACTGAGTGAGGTTGAGGGCCTGTTTTTGTGAGGATATTAGGGGATCGGGTTGTGCACCGCAACATTTTGTTACTGATTCATGATTATGTGAGGCCGAGGTCCTGATTGGTTTATGCCACGAGGTGGCTTGATGTTGTTACTGATATATGATATATGAGAGGTTGAGGGCCTGATTGATCATGCCACGAGATGGCTTGTTATAGCGCTTGGCCTATAGGAGCCCATCCGGTGTCTGTACACCCCCAGTGAGTGCGGGTACCCTGAGTGAGTGATATGATGTTTTTGCCCGAGGGGTTGTTTATGATTTATGATTGCCCGGGGGTCTTTTTATGATTTATGTTGCCCGAGGGGCCGTATACGAGTGAGTTTTTTCCCGAAGGGCTGACTATGTTTTCATTATTTTTCTCACTGTTTCATCACTTTGTTTGAAAACTGCTGAAAAATGTTTAAATGGATTTTTAAACGAGATGTTTTGATTCATATGCTGATTTAAAAGCCTGTTGTATTCTACTAAGCTTTCGTGATATGAACTGTATATGTTTTAATGCTCGTCGATGTTGCTCAGTCTTTATTTACTTCTATTACTTACTAGTTGGCGTACTCACATTACTCCATGCACCTTGTGTCAGATATATGGATTTGCTGGACGTGCTAGTGAGTGTTGTTTTCATCCGTCGCGGATCTGTTGGAGTTAGTAAGGTAGCTGCACGACCATCGTTGCCCTGCTCTTCTCCCTCCTACCTTCCTATAAATTATTATTAGTTGCTTCCCAGTCGGTATATGTCTTAAGGTTATCAGACGGTCCTTTGTAGATGCCCATGACTAGTGACACCCCGATGTCGAGCTTTTTTTCCGCATTGTTGTTATGATTTAACTACCTTATGAAGGTTTATTGTTAAATAGCTTTGATTTTATCTTAAATATGAAAATATTGATTGGTTTTGGTAATGTTTCGGTTTGCCTAGTACCACAATAGGTGCCATCACGACATGGTCAATTTGGGTCGTGACAATATGTATATTTTTATATAAAGTTTATAAAATTTTATGGTACATATTAGTCGTTTATATTTTTAGTCTAGTTATTTGCTACTACAATAATTTAATTCTTTGCCTTTACATTCTAGTTTGATTGGTAGTTTTAGTTTGCTAAGTACAAGAATTTATTTCATGTTAAAAATAATCGATTTTTAATTGAGTACTTAAACTATTCATCACTAGTTGATTCAATTATCATCAATATAAATGATAGATTTCTCAAAGAGCAATTGGTTTGATAGTGTTACGTTGAAAATGTAGTCTCCAGAATTGGTAGTGTATGTCTCATATTTTAAAAAAAATGATAAATAACCGAAAAAACCGAAAAAACGACAAAAATCGACAAAAAGCGAATCGATAAAAAACTAACTTAATTGGTTTGGTTTGGTTTCGATATTTGAAGAGCCGACTTATTTGGTTTGGTTTCTTTTTAGGAAACTCGATCCAAACCGAACCATGAACACCCCTAGTTGGGCGTGATCATATAGTAATTTAATTTCTGTGCTTTAATATTGAATAAATACATAAAACACCCTAAATTGTACCCATTTTGCTAATTTCATACTTATATTCTAAGATGTTCACATTACCTCCTCAACTATACTTTTTCTCATTTAAAATCCTTCTGGAGTGGCCAGCGAAATGGACAGTGGCTTCACTCCCTTTGTGATTTTGAGGGTAATATATTAGCCAAAAAACAATAGTCAAGGTATTTTTTATTTTCTCTTATTAATTAATTATTCTTATTTATCAGTTATATTTAGTTATTTTCTTTTTTATTTTCTCTCTCTTGTTTTCTTATTATCAATTTCCTTGAATTCTTTTTTCTTCTCCAATATATCTTTTGATGAGAGGAGTATATCTAGTTCAAATCCATAAACCTAAAATAACAATAATAGCAAAGAAAAATTAATCAAAAAATAAATCCAGTTGCAAATCACGGAAAAAATTTCTTGATAATTGTAAACTCAATTAAAAAGCATTAACCCTAAAATAACAATAACAACAAAATAATTAACATAAAAATAACATAAATTGAATATTAAATTGTAGAACAAAAATTCCTATATGTTGTTTTGTTATCTTGTTTTCTTGATTTCTTTTTATTTTCCTTTCTTTAAACTCAATAACTTTTTATTGGTAACAGTAAATACAGTTGAAACCCCATATTCATAAAATAGCAGTAACGCCAAAAATAAATTAATCGATAATATTAATCCCAGTTGTAAATTATTATAGAATTTGGAAAACCTAAATTTTCTAGAAAAAAATTCACCCCTCAACTAATCTGATCCTAGAAATTTGTTTAGGATATGAAATCATCTTTCTTCAGTTTAATTTTCAGAATTGTTGTGCAAGGGGTAATAGTAGGAAAAACTAATGGAAGGAGATAATAGAAACATCCAATAGTTTAGTGTAGCGAGAATTTGAATATATGGTGGCCGGTGCAGGTTGTTAATGCACCAACAGAAGGAGATAATTCTCCAGCACACATTCAAGCAAAGAAATAGTGTAGCTCATCAAATGGCAAAGAAGGTTGTTGATCTAACGAAGGGGAAGAAGACTTTTGTTGAACCACCATCTTATATAAAATGTCTTGTGGAAAGTGAACTAGTAGAACAACCTTTTTTTTATAAAACTTCAATCTTATGATGCTTGCAAAACCTTAACAAGCTTAGGCAATCAAAATATCCTTAGTGACACCAACTATGACAGTCATGTACTGAACGTTATTTAGCTATTAATATATATATTTCCTGTTTGCTCGAAAAAAAATATATGGTGGCCAAGTCAAAGTTTTATTACAGAAATTTTGAAAGTCTAGGAAGTTTACACGACATTTTAAATCATACAAAAGGTATGGATGCATAATCATAGATATAATAGTTAAAAACTTGATATGGCTTGTGCACCGACTCCATCTTCTTGGGAAACCAATTTCTTCATTCGACGAATCAACATGTCAAAATCATGCTGACCCTTCAACAAGCTGAGCCGAACATAACGATTTTCTGCAAAGAATTTGCTACCTGGTCGACCAATGATTTTTGCTACTCTGAAGACTTGTGTGCAGTTTTTATCTTCTTTTCTCTTACACTTCACCCATGCATAACCTGACATCAACGCCACAATGATTTCTCTTTTAGAACACCCAAAGCAAACACACACACACACAGTGGCATACACAAGATAGTTTTGTATAGGTGTGGTTCCAGCTTATATATTGTCATACTGCTTGTAAATATATAGGTCTGGTTTGATATTCTAAATGGTTTTAAGGAATTCACTAAAGTCTAGATTCTTGTAATTATGATTGTAGTGAAGAAAAAATAAGCCTATTTATTTGGTGCTTTAAAATCGGTAGTTCTAGTGATCAAATAGGGTTCACAAAATTCTGGGTCTTCTTTTTCATCTTTGATTACTCGATAATCTTCACAAGCACAAATTCCGGACCAAAAATTCTTTCACAAAATAATTCATTTTTTTTCTAGTTTGTTAGTTTTGTAACGAAAAATATGGTGTTTTGGTACTGTAGGCATGCAAAATTTATTGAATTTAAATTTAATAAAATAATTTGGACTATATTTAAATATATTAGTTCAAATAAATTTTATGGATATAGTTGGATTAATTGCTTAAGTCAAATAAATATTGATTGGGCAAGCTAATTTAGTTGGGCTACAAATGATGAGCACACTTCATTAGGCCCAATATGTCATCCTCCTAGAAGCCCAGTTTGGTACCACATGTCAAATGACGTGGCACACCAAGTCAAACGGAAGAACCAATAGGATCATGTCACGTGTCAAAACAACAAGGCATGCCAATGCAAATTCAAAGGCCAATAAAACTACGCCACGTGTGCAAATGACATGTTCTGGCCAATCAAATGCAGCCTTATCACACTTCAATTTGACTGGTCGGAAAGAGTTTGTTCTTATCATAACTCTTCCTTTCCACAACTATAAATAGAGGTCTTCATAACCTAGAGAAGACACCAGAAGTTATAGCAAGAAGTAAGAGAGAGCTCGTGCATCAAATGCCGCCAAATTTCTCTACAAATTTCAAGCTTCAACCAATCAAGTTCAAGCTCAAGAAATCAAGTTCAAGCTCAAGAACGAAGAACAAGTCAAGATTCAAGGAGTACGGGTTCAAATCAAAGTTCGTGCTAGTTAAATTCAAGATCATCGTTCGTGGCAACAACTACATATTCAAGATCAAGCTCAAATGCCCTTGAATTTATCTACTGTTGGAGAGAAGAATCAGATGATCCATGAAGATTGTACACTCATATTATTTTAAATCAAATACTAAGATTGTTGCAACATTTCCGGTCTTGATTTTATTTTCTTGACGTAAATTTATTTTCTACAAATTTTGGCATGCTTAGTGGGACAATCTCTACCTCTCATCTCAACTTTTCAATCACCAAAGTTCAAGAACGTCGAAATGGCTTCAAAGAAAATGAACTCCAGGTCTACATCCAAGGTTGCTAACTCCAGGTTCTATGCTGATGTGGAAAGCATCCTCGATGTTACCTTTGAAAGTTTTGGGTCAGTTATAAGGAGCAAAGCAAGCTCTTTAGGACGACAAGCACTCCAAGTGTCGTCCACGTCAACCTCTATTTTCGGATCTTTATCTTTAAAAGGAGCAAGATCCTCTACAATAATGAACCAATAAGGGAACGATATCGCCAAAAGGATCGAAAAGGTTCTTGCCCAACTTAGTTTATCCAAGTCTGAGAAATCTTTCAAGCAAGCTTATGATGATGACTTGAGTGTTGGATCTACTTTAGTCACCGTTAATGCAACCTCCAAGCTATATCTAAATAATGATCTATTTCATTCTTCATCCTTTACGGACATCATGCAAGCAATGATTGTTGATGTTTTTATCATAGAAGAACAACTCGCAAATTTGACGAAAGTAGTTGAAGGATTGTCAAAGCGCGTGCAAGATCAATATGTTAAACTTTCCAGTTTAACAAATAAGTTAGATAACATAGTAGAAGGAGAATCCATACAAACACCTTTAAATCTTCAAAGGTTACAAGAGAAATGGGACTCCTCCGAAAAGCAAGGAATGGAAACTAAGGAGATCCAGTCTCTGCTGAAGGTCTAACTCCCGTTAATAAATTGAAGGACTTCATCAGGGAGGCTATCAAAGATAAACATGAGTTTTCATCCAGGTTATCTCTCACATATGCAAAGTCGTATACACAAAGAATTGATAACTTGAAGATGCATGATGGTTATCAACCTCCTAAGTTGCAACACTTCGAAGGCAAGGGAAATCTGAAACAACATGTAGCGCACTTTGTTGAAACATGCAACGATGATGGAAGGTACGGTGATTATCTTGTCAAACAGTTTGTTTGATCTCTCAAAGGTAATGCATTCGATTGGTACCATCATCTCTAACCTGGATCCATCGATAGTTGGAAGCAGTTAGAACAAGAGTTTCTTAATCGTTTCTATAGCACAAGACGCATCGTAAGCATGATAGAACTTACAAACGCTCATCAACTAAAGGATGAGCCAGTTATTGACTTCATCAACCCGCTGGAGGAGATTAAGCCTCAACTGCAACGATTGCCTTAGTGAAACTCCTGGCATCGAAATGTGCATTCAAGGCGTGCATTGGGGTCTTCGTTATATCTTACAAGACATAAAGCCTAATACATTTGAAGAACTAGCAACTCGTGCTCATGATATAGAACTAAATATGGTCATAAGTGCCGACCAAGGGCTACCTGTATTTGAGCCTTACGACGAAGAAGAAGAACAAGAAGGCGAGGATGGGGGCATGTTTTCATTCGAAAATAAAATCGAAGAGTCTATGCATGTCACTATTCTCCTTAACGCATGAGCCTAAACCGCAAGTTATAATACTCATCAACGCACGAGCTTAAACTGCAAGTTATAATGCTCTTTAACGCAAGAGCCTAAACTGCAAGCTATAATGCTCCTCAATGCACGAGCTTAAACTGCAAGTTATAATGCTCCTTAACGCATGAGCCTAAACTACAAGTTATAATGCTCCTCAACGCACGAGCCTAAACTGCAACTTATAATTCTCCTCAACATACGAGCTTAAACTGCAAGTTATAATGCTCCTTGATTCATGAGCCTAAACTACAAGTCATAACGCCCCTTAATGCACAAGCCTAAACTTCAAGTTATAATGTTTCTCAATGCGCGATCCTAAACTGCATGTTGCGATGCTCCTCAACGCACGAGCCTAAACTGCAAGTTATAATGCTTCTTGGTACATGGGTATGTATTGTATGTCACGAAGCTCCCCAATTTTGAACTAAATCTTTAAGGCGTAAAGCTCATTGAATTTGAGAAAAGTCTTCCAGTTGTAAAGCTCTTCAAATTTGAGCAAAGTGTTCAAGTCCCAAAGCTCTTCAAAGTTGAGCAAGGACTTCAAATCGCAAAGTTTTTCAAATTCAAGCCAAACTTCAAGATGTAAAGCTCTTAAAATTCGGCAAAGTCTTCAAGTTTTAAAGCTCTTCAAATTCGAGCAAATATTTCAAGTTGCAAAGCTCTTCAACTTTGAGCTAAATCTTCAAGTCACAAAGCTCTTCACACTCGAGTGGAACTTCAAGTTGCAAAGCTCTTCAAAATTGAGCAAGTCTTAAAGTTGCGAAGCATTTCGAATTGTAAGCTAAAGCTTCAAACTAAAATGCTCTTTGATGTATGAGCCTAAATTGTATGCTTTCACACTTCTGGCCCGCATGAGTCTAAACTGTATATGGCCCAAAAAAAAGTCTTCTAGGTTGAAAACATCGAAAGAGGCGGCCCAGGCAAAAGTTAGGACGTAAAAACAAATCACCCATTCTTAACTACGATATGACTTGATCCTCTTCACCGAGGTACATAGGCATCTTAGATTTTCATTCTGAGTTCGGTTGCATGAATTTAAAAGATACGTAATCCCCCAATCATTGTCCAAATGAAGTATGATGGAAGTAATCCATTCAACCAATACTTGAATATCGGGCTGAAATATCATTCTTCTATTGAACTTTGGATCTCATATGACTTATAGGGGCGATCCTCCATGGTAAACTCGTGTCTTCTCTGGGACTATTATAGTCTTTTAGGAGTCTACCAAGTATTTTCACTAAAGTTCAGAGATTTACTATGTCTTCATGTTTGCCAAATTTTTAAATCCGTCGATCTTCAAGTTCGCTGCTCTTCAAGTTGATATATTTGATCCCTCAAATTTTTCAAGTTGAAGTCTTCAAGATTGTCAGTCTTCAAGTTGAAGTCCTCAAATTCGATGGTCTTCAAGTTAAAATATTTAAGCCCTCCAAATCTTCAAGTTGAAGTCCTCAAGACCGCCGGTCTCAAGTTGAAGTCCTCAAATTTTCCAATCTTCAAGTTGAATTGTTTAAGCCCTCCAAGTCTTCAAGTTGAAGTATTCAAGCTTGCTAATTATCAAGTTGAAGTTTAAAATTCCACTACTCTTTAGGTTGAAGCTTCAAAGTCCATTGAATCTCCAAGTTCATCAAATCTTCAAGTTTGTCAGTCTTCAAGTTGAAGTCTGCAAAGTCCGTCAAATCTTCAAAGTTCGCAAAATGTTCAAGTCGATGTCGTCAAGTCCACCAAGTCTTCAAGGTAAAGGTTTCTAGTCTTCCAATATTAAGGTGTACATTTAAATCCCTTTTCCTCTTAAGTTGGCATCGTCGTGGGTTTGTCCTTAAAAGGAACTAAAATTTTCCAATCTTAAGGTAGACGGTTAAGTCCCTTTGCACCTTAAGTTGGCCTCTTTTTGGATTTGTTATTTTATATGTTGCCATGGACTTTTCCTCACATATGATGTTGAGGATTTGCCCATCTATTTGTGACCATGGACTTGTACTTCGATATGTTGTATGAACCTTTGTGCCCGGAAATGGCCTTCGATTTTTGGGCAGGGATGAATATACATCCCTTCACACCATGAAAGTAATGTCTCCGATATACGGACCACTTGAGAGTAATCTCTCCGGTATTTTGGCGGGGATGAGTATCCATCCCTTCACGCCTTTAGAGTAATCTCTCTGATATACGGTTCACCTTGAGAGTAATCTCTTCGATAGTCGGGCCACCTTGAGAGTAATCTCTCCGATATTTGGGCGGGGATGAGTATCCATCCCTTCACGCCTTTAGAATAATATCTCCGATATACGGTTCACCAAGAGAGTAATCTCTCCGATAGTCGGGCCTCTTTGAGAGTAATCTCTCCAATATTTGGGCGGGGATTAGAATGCATCCCTTCACTCCTTTAGAGTAATATCTTCGATATTCGGGTCACCTTGAGAGTAATCTCTCCGATAGTCGGCTCACCTTGAGAGTAATATCTCTGATAGTCAGGCCACCTTGAGAGTAATCTCTCCGATAGTCGGGCCACCTTGAGAGTAATCTCTCCGATAGTCGGGCCACCTTGAGAGTAATCTCTCAGATAGTTGGGTCTTCTTGAGAGTAATCTCTCTGATAGTTGGGCCACATTGAGAGTAATCTCTTCGATAGTCAGGTCACCTTGGGAGTAATCTCTCCGATAGTAGGGTTGTCTTGAGAGTAATCTCTCCCATATTCGGACGGGAATAAATATCCCATGAATCATCTTGTTAAACAATAACATATACATCTATTCTAGGTCTTAAAAAAAAAGCAAAGAAAATGCAAAAGAAGATAAAAGAAATTACCTCTAGTACTAGCACTTTCGTGTCTTCAAAATACGAACTCAAGAGCCGCTTGAAGATGACAATAAATTGGTTAATTCTCATTAGACATGGAATGTGGTGTTTTTATACATTTCTCAAGGCACATTACCAAAGGTCTTAACCGATGTGGGAGCAGTAAATATTATAATCCAAAACGAATTGGGTATCCTAACCTAATTGAAAAAGAAAACTACATGTAGTGCTTTTGGCGCATAGGGATGCCAACATTGATTCAAGTTGAAGCGTAGGTGATTAAATTAAAGAGTTATATGATGAATAGGATAAGAAAATCCTACGTGAACTAGATTTCTAGAAAATGCTCAGTGTTATAATAATGAAGTTTTGGAGTGATGCGCGTAAGATTCTAAGTCAAATAAGCCTTTGAGCTTTACAACTGATCCGTACGCTCGAATATGGTCATGTGGAATAAATAAAAGAAGTTATGTGAAAAAAAGGTAAAGATAAGTTGCCTTCATTTTAAATACTTAAGTCTAGTCTTTAATGTTTACAACTTGACAAGTCTTGAAGTAGGGGTATTTGTAGGCATGCAAAATTTATTGAATTTAAATTCGATAAAATAATTTGGACTATATTAAAATATATTATTCCAAATAAATATTATGGGTTAATATAATTAGATTTATTGCTAAAGTCCAATAAATATTTATTGGGCTAGCCAATTTAGTTGGGTTACAAATGATGAGCCCACTTCATTAGGCCCAATATGTCATCCTCCTAGAGGTCCAGTTTGGTGTCACGTGTCAAATGGCGTGGCACGCCAAGTCAAACGGAAGAACCAATAGGATCATGCCACGTGTCGAAACGACAAGGCATGACAAGGCAAATTAAAAGGCTAATAAAACCGTGTCATGTGTGCAAATGACATGTTCTGGCCAATCAAATATGACTTTATCACACTTCAATTTGATTGGTCGGAAAGAGTTTGTTCTTATCACAACTCTTCCTTTCCACAACTATAAATAGGGGTCTTCATAACCCAGAGAAGACACCAAAAGGTATAGCAAGAAGCAAGAGAGAGCTTGTAGGTCAAAGACAGCAAATTTCTCTACAAGTTTCAAGCTTCAAGCAATCAAGCAAGTTCAAGAAATCAAGTTCAAGCATAAGAACGAAGAACAAATCAAGATTCAAGGAGTACGAGTTCAAATCAAAGTTCATGATAGTTAATTTCAAGATCATCGTTCGTGGCAATAACTACATATTCAAGATCATGCTCAAAGGCCCTTGAATTCATTTACTGTTGAAAAGAAGAGTCAGAGGATCCATAGAGATTGTACACTCATATTATTTGAAATCAAATATTATGATTGTTGTAACATTTTCGGTTTTGATTTTATTTTCTAGATGCAAATTTATTGTCTACAGGTACTTCTCCAACTATCTCCTCATTAGGCAGGATTTTACTGACACAAACACTTATTTGTTGAGGAGAAACCGATCCAATTCGGAGCTGTTGAAGTTTATCTATCGATCGTAGAATAAAGATTATTATTCATTCCGATTAAGCTTCCTTCCTATTAATGTGGAAGACTTAACTAGTTCCCATCTAAAATTGATGTATAATTTGTGTTATTTACAATAAGTGTCGACTTTTTGTAGACAAAAAGTCTTCTTGAGTAAAAAAAATTTAATCTTTTTTATGAAAAGATAGTTTAGTCTTTTTATCAAAAAAAAATTCTTGAGTTAAAAAAGTTACCTGGAGATGGTGCTCTGGGTCTGTCAAGAAATGTGCAATACTGAGTTGGAATAGTTTGGAGGGTAAAACGTTTAGATAAAGAGAAAATGCGACTCAATTTTTCCCATCGATCCCTTAAGATTTCATGTGCAAAATTGAAGAGTTGCTTGCCATCTCCTTGAGCAACAACTTTCAGAAGAGTTAAGGCTCTCAACTGGCCATCTTTTGAGGTCCCCATTTCAGCAACATCAATAAACTCCACCATTCTTTTATATACATTCACGTCTTTTACAATAGCCCACCTACACTTGTCAAGGAAAATAAATAATCCTCCAAGAGATTAAAGCCACGTCTTAAAACAAAAATTATACACTGATTATATGCGGTTATATACATATAAATTGATTATATATATATTATACCTTCACCGGTTATTTATAATTTTAATTCTTCAAGAATAAACTATCATGATATGATTTTTTTTTCTTAATTTTGTTTTGAATTTGTTGTATCACTATTTGGTTAAACTTATTTTTAGGATTATATTCTATAATTATGCATGGAAAAATGACCAATATATGAAATGAAACTACATAAAAAGTATTATTACTAATTAGTACTCCTTTAAATATAGTACAATTAACCCAAATAGCCGCTCATCTAACCACTTAAACTAAAATAAGCCGATGGATATATAATATATACATAATTTATGTATTATATGTGTATAGTTATGAATAATTAATGTATAATCTATGTATATGACTAAAAAAAGTAAACAACGAATATATGACCGGCTATTTGTATAAAGATCTCTTTAATATAAAAGGTTTATCTTTTTTTTAAAACTTACGTAAATCTATATTAAAAAGATGCATTTGATCAAAATCCTTGACTTTTTAAATTCAGCANGGGGGGAGGAAAGTTACTATTTTACTACGAATAATTTTCGGTGAAGTGGCCAAAAATCAGATAGGCTTTTTTTCTTTTGCTTTTTCTTTTTCCTGTTTTCCTAATTTTGATATATATGAATGATTTAACACATTCAATGTTGACACAAATGCATGAGAATATATTGTGTATAGAATTTGTTCTTGTTAACACTGTTATATTCTATCTACTAATTTCATGCAAAAAAAAAACAAATTTCATTTAAGTATTGGATGATGTTGTTTATTACCCAACTCTGGTTCCAGCATGACCAGTGAGCTTAGACATGGAGAAAATCATGAGATCTTCATCAGCAGGAGCTGGAATTGCAGTGTAATGAGGCCAATAATAAGCACGATCATAAATTGTCTTCACATTTGGGCCTTTTAAAACTGAATTTCTCAAATTCCCATCTGGATTATTTGGTGAAGTCACAAACTCAATCACATTATTTCCAGCAAAATCTGACTTGTTCTTCAGCTTGGATGAATCTCCTTCAAATTCATAATGAATTGTTTGAAAGAATTCCGTTTGAAACTTATAAGGCTAAGAAATTAAAGATAAATCAAATTAGTTAATTTCTAAATATATATGTTCGACAAGTATATATATTAGGTTAACGGTGAAGTAACATTTACCATTCGACCAATACTCTTTAATTTGGCAGTAAGGTAAATAACCTGCTGCAACTAGTTAAACAATTTGGCAGTATATAAAATTACTACTATCATCGAGCATATTCAAGCCGGGACGGATGTATAATATGATCTATGGATTCTGGCGAACCCAATAACTTTTACTCAAACCTAATATATTGTTAAATTTTGAGCTCGGTAACTCAAAGGGTCATTAGATTCAATGGGATCACGAATCCATGAATTAAACATTCAAATCCTAGATCCAACTCACAATATACTAGTACAACTGATAACATTGTATTGACACTGTAAAATAAAGTTGCATATATAAGTAAAAATTCATAAATTGAGGAGAACGAACCGAATAATAAGGGATTTTATTTGCAACCACTTTAGTAGAGTAGGGAGAGAAAGAAGAATTCTCCATGGAAAGAGCATGAACTGCAGCATTTAAGAGCTGAGTAGAGCCAACTCCAAAAACAATGTATCTTCCATCTGTGATAGCATTCTTGGAAATTGCATGTATCTTTCTTATGTTTTTCTCAAGCTCCTTGGATATGTAAGATTGATTAGGAAAGAAATAACTCATTCTATGCCAACCTGCTACTACTACTGCACTGTTTGCTGCATTTTGCATCCAGAAAGGTTCCAAGAATAGGGGATCCCCACTGCATTAAACAATCAATATATCAGGTATAGCCCTATTCCGACCGGAGGCCGGCGGAGCTAGAATTTGAAGCTTATGGGTTCGAGGTTCTAGTCCTTTTAAGTCACTGCGTTCTAAATTAATAATTTATACATATTCAATGCATTTTTAAAGATAAATACTTGGATTGGACCAAAGCGACTGGATTCGGCCGAACCCGTACTCAATGAGCTAGCTCCGCCCTTGATTCTGACATGCATAATAGGTAGCGACTAAGTCAGGTATTTTACCAAGAGTGTTCGAAGATTTTTCAAAATTTAATATGTATACATGTATAGAAAGTAATATTTTATCAATATACACGGTATATTTTTACGTGAAAATAAAAAAGATAAGGGGTAATTAACTTGTCTATATTTAGGTTACGAATTTTTTTGTCACATTATCCCGAGGTAGAATCGAAAGTAATGAGTTTAGTTGAATTATCTAACGAATCAAAAGTAAAAGAATGTTACCCTTCAACATCAGCAGGACAATTGGGTAATAACAAAGAGCAATCATTGCCTCCATAACAAGAATAGCATTCACAAATAGGTTTTCCATCTGCAACAATGCCATCAACATATACTCTTCCATTTCCTGAGCATGAAATTGCAGCTACTGCTTCTGCTTCTTCTGCTGCTCTTTGGCTCCAACTCAACTTCTTCTTCTCATAATACATGTTTTTGAAAAAGAATATATTCACAAATATTGAGACCAAAAGACACATAACATAGCTAAACCTCTGAATATTCTTTGTCATTATCTCTATTCTCTCTTCTTTCTTTCTTTGGGAATTATAAGTTCATGACTTATTGCAGCCAATTACAGTTTATTATAAGTATGCTGTTGTTCTCTCTAATTCTGCTTCTTCTTTTTTTAATTCTACTTGATTGTTTGAAAAAGATAAATCAATAAATGGCCAAGTAAAATCATTATTGTTTGATGTTCTTTTTGGATTTTAAAACCAAAAAGAGTATAACCTACGCAAATGCTAACAAAACAGACCTTCTTTTCCACGTTGGAATAATAAGATAATGAGAAAAAATATTGGAGCATTTCATAAAGTGAACAAAACAAAAAGGTAATTGTTGAATGCGTGGAATCAAAACACGTTCAATTTGCTTTTTCGAGTAGGTGAGGGGATTAAGAATATTAAGAACTTCTAGTCAGGGATTTACAAATGAAATCGATAAATTTCATTGACCCGATAATTCGAGTTAAACCGAGAAAAAACTTAGATCATTGTTTGATTTGGTTTGGTGCTGGGAAAAACACCTGACCATATTTGGACTAGTTGGTTTTAACTAAAAAAAAAAGTCAAACAGGAAGCAAACCAACCCGACATTATAAGTATAGAAGTTTTTGAATATATTTAATACAAAAAAATATTTATTATAGTGTATTTTATAAATATTTCTTATTTTTCATAGTTTTATCTTTTAACGTATTACAAATTTGGACTTATAATTTTTGGATGCTCCAATAAGTTTTATATTCCATAAAGGTTAGTAACTCAAATAAATCCTAAACTAAAATCAAATCAATAATAATGCTAATAAAAAACATTCGATTCAATTGACTAAGAATGAAAATAGTGTTGGATAAATATCTATTTTTTAGTTTATCCACGGTTTGGACAAAATGTATAACTTATTTTTCTTTTAGTCTTTAGTCATGTAAATAATAGTATTTATTAGTCGTACTTATTTTAGCAACTTATTAGTAATTTTAAATTATGTTTGTTTTTATAATCGTTTGTTAATAATATTTATTTTATGCGATTTTATTGTCTTTATTGTTGAATATTTGAGTACAATGTTATGACTCATTTAATATTTATGTTATTTTATTGAAAAACACCTTATATAGCTTTGTCTTACTATGATTAAAGAAATATATGGAGCACAAATTTTATGTTTTGTGCTATAAACTTTATAGGGAAAAACCCGAAAACCCTGAAAATTCAAAAAATTCGAGAAAAATCGAGATTAAAAAAATGACTTTTATTGGTTTGGTTTGATCTTTAGATTTAATAATCTGATACAATTGGTTTGATTTGGTTTGGTAATTAGAAAATCCAAACCAACCTGACCTATGTACACTCCTACTTCTAGCTGCAAAAGTTGTGGAATGACAAAATGATGTGAATGCTGGAAAGATTACTCTCTCTGTCTCAGATTATATGTAGTGGTTTCTAAAAATAATTATCTCAAATTATATATTTTACTAGTAATCCAAGATAAAATTTAATTATATTTTTTCCATTATACTCTTAATGTAATTGTTCTTGAAAATAGAGATACACATAAATAAAGTAAAAATATTTAATTAAAAGGGATTATATCTTAAGATATATATAAGAGTAAAATCGTCCAAAAACCTCCTTTAAATTTATATTTTTTTAAGGGACGTGTAAAAGAACACGTTTAATAATTCGACTTGAAATAAAGTGCAGGTACTCAATCATGTACGAAGTTCACTAGTGCTACTTTAGTAGTTTTCCGTACCCATTTTCCGCGAGAATACCTATATAATTTAAGTACTGTAGATCTTTTGAGACAATTTTGTTAAACGATTTGCTTTATCAAACTCACTTGATCATAACAAATTAATATTAGAGCAAGAATTCAATTCTCACAACCAACATATTGGTAACAAAGACTCCATTTAAGTAGCAACTTTTTGAAGTATGGTACGTAACTCAAGATGACACTAATAATAATATAGGATGGGATAAGACAGCCAACATGGCTGTAACAACCACTAATTGCGGTGGCTATATATATATATATTAGACCAGAGTACCAACTCTCAGAGAGACGGATATTTGATTTAAATTTAAAGGGTTTAACCTTGTACTAAACTTATTATATTGTTAAAATTACGGGTTTGAATTTAATATTTATTGAGATTTTTCTTTAGTGAATTTTTTATATATTTTTATGTAAATAGATATAACTCATATAACCGCAGAACCTATCAAAATATATAATAAAAGCTTTGTCAGGGTTTAAGCTAGTAAGTACGCAATGCTCTCACTTGTTAATAAATCTGATCTCATTCTTATGGGTTTAAGTGAGTATAGCTAAAGAGAGATGAATTTCATTATGTCTAAAGGGTGAAACATTTTTTAGCTAGGAAAGGGTAGTGATGTTTTGCAACAATCTGATGGCTTAAAAGGGTTCGGAAAATAATTTGGAGTCACCGCCCGACCTAACTAAGGGATCGTCTGGTAGGATGCATTAGATAAAATATTATATATATTAGTTTTATGTATTTGATAAAATTTATGCAACAATGCAATGGGTTATAATGCATGCATTAGCTTAGTTAAAGATAAAATTGTCCTTCAAAGTTTTTTTGATTAAAATATACTATTATATTAATGCAAAGTAGAAATAATTCAAGAAAGTGGGAAATAACTATATCCCTAGTAAATAAATAATTACTTGGCGTATTTTCTTTTTATAAATGAATATTTAGTTATATACTATAATATAGGTAGACAAATCAAATAATTTTTTAAAACATTATTCATAAAAAACATTCCTCAACATATGTTTTTTTTTTTAAAATAAAGTGATGGACTGATTATGAGAGTATTTTGGTAAACAAACAATTCTTTTAGAAATTGTGCAATGGTTTAATACATCAAATCAAACAATGGATAAGAAATATGTCAGCATAGCTAATGTCAGCATAACTAATGCAAGCATAACTAATGCAAGCATAACTAATACATTATATTTAGCATTATTCTTACATCCTATCAAACGACCCCCAAAGTGTATTCATTAATTAAAAGGTGTAAGCCATCCTTAAACCCTGCATAAGATAGGGTTACCTATTGTGATTGGGAAAAAAAGTGCTTAAGGCATTCCGAAAAGGTAAAAACTTACCCGCACCAGGTGTTTACACCTGACTAATAAATATTTGACAAATATCATTATATTTAACTACAACTATTAGTGATTAACGGTAAAAACTTACCCGCACCGGATGTTTACATTCGATTTAATTAAATTAACCACACAAGACAAAGTAAGGTCTAGAGGCATATTTTAATAAAGAAAAAAAAAAAAGCGAAGTCATTAGCGTAACATTTACAATCGTTAGGTTGACGTCACTAACCGTTCTTCTTTTAGCGTTATTGTATGTTCCGAAGCTTTGGGTCATTCTTTCTTCAGTTTATTATTTCTTGATCGCGAATCAAAAGGCGTAATTCTAAAACTACAACTTGATTGGAATTTTTCGTGTAGAATGATTTAGTACTAGTATTTTGAGACATTTGGGAAGAGAAGCTTATCTTTTGAATTTTGATGGTGGAATTTACACATTTAAGAAAATCATTGATTGCTTTTGTAGACTGATAAAACTTTGTAGGAAACCGTTGGATGCTTTGTTGGCTAAAACGGCCAATTACATAATCGAAGTTGCGCTCGACTTCCTCTTATCGCTTGTCGAGTTTGTGAATGAAGATGTACCTTAAGCTTTTCGCTAGAAAAATTCCTCGATTTAAATGATTTTATCCTTTTAACTACTAGTTGCACACATTTTCATCTTACCAAAAAAAATTTCCATTATTGCAGATTTCTGGTTATTATAGAAAGAATTACGGTCCTTGTCACTTGGCCTAACAGCCCAACCGAAAATGGTCACATTTAAAGTTTTTACCCGGTTTAACCCATATTGTATATAACTTGAAAAAAGCTTTTCAGCCTTTAGCCCATTATTAAAGACACACTTCTAGGGTTTTTATTATTTTCTTCTTTCTTCATTCTCAGCACACCAAATTCTCTCCCCACCGCCTCGCTTCTTTCTTTCTAACCCACACAAATTTTCTCATCCTCTTTTAACCCAGCCCTCGCTATTCTCCCTCCCCCTACCCCTACCCTCTACGCAATTCTGCCATCAATGACTTGAAAAAAGGCTCAGGCTCTTCTTCCGTCGTCCAAGCCCGCCAAGTCTAACGGTGGCAAGCAGAAGAATATTGAAGATTTTGAAAGAAAAATGAAAATACACACATATCCGAATCTTAAATTGGATGTATCTTGTCTGGTGTTGAATTCGGAATCGCTGGCGCAAAATTATTAATTTATTGACGAGTTGAATCATCCAATACCTTCTACTACAACTCGAAGCTTGGATAAAAAATCATAACTATGTAACAGTTTGTATCAACACTATATAACAGTGTATATGGATATGCAAACACCTCGTATACACTATTATACATGTTTATACAAGTTGATACATTGTTTACCGCAAGTGTAGTGTTGGACATACTATGTTTTCTAGTGAAAATATTGTATAAGTGGTGTTTATATACACTTATACAGTATTGGATAATTATGTATAGTTGTGTATAAATATGTATATTTGTGTATAATGTTATATAATTATATATTTTTTCAATTTATATGTATATACATTGCCAGTGTATAAGAGGCCTCTATGAAAGTTTATAATTATGTATAATTGTGTATAAATATGTATATTTATGTATAATATTGTATAAGTTTGACACTCCCTTCTCTTCTTCTTTTTCGTGTATGGACGTATAATCTTAGGATGGACGTAAATTTCATGTTCATTCTGGTAATGATAGAGTTTAGCGGCACAGAAGTTTTATGAGATTTAATATTTCAAGGGGAAGTTTTTAACTGCTGGAACAAGATGATATGGATAACTGAGTATGCATCAAGATTTCAAGAGCACAACAGAAAGAACAAAAATATAACAAAATCCGCATGTAAATAAATTGCCGTCATTTAGTTGTTGTTGGATGTTAATTATTTATATTATTAGTTAATATTACAAAATACACGATATTTAACTATAGTTAATCACTAATAGTCGTAGTTAAATACAGTGACATTTGTCAAATATTTATTAGTCGGGTGTAAACATCTGGTGCGGGTAAGTTTTTACCTTCAGAAAAGAAAAAAAACAAGAAATAACTATTGCAACTTAATCAAATATTCCTTCTTGTCCACTTTAATTGATTTTTTGGTTGTTTTCATACATATTAAGGAATCAATCTTTTAGTATTAATTAACATCATTAGAAATATAACACATGCTTCTAGGCTCTTTACTCAAAGGACAACTTTAAAAAAAATATTAATTCTTTCTTGATATCTGAAAAATCAAATATTATGAACCATAAAGAAAAAGTTATAAAATCAATTAAA
>ML364357.1:0-28538 GCA_005239505.1 Nicotiana paniculata | reverse complement strand
TTTAAAATATAATCCAAATTATTTTATAAATTTAATTTTAATAAAATTTATATGCCTACACAACCCCTTTCCAAATGAATGATGCCAAAATTTGGTCACTCAAATACAATAAAAGACCAAAATTACACTTAGTCTCATGTCACATCTCTATAGAATTTTAATTTTACACACAAGAAATCTGAAAATAAATTATAAAAGATCTTTATATGGTCACTTCTTATAACTAAATTGTAAAGGTGTGTGATCATTTTCCTTGTATCACGAGCTTAGTTTTAAATGGTTTTTCTGAGACTTGCCTCGGGGCGTAGCACCACCAAAATGCCTTGAGACTTATGTGGGGATTTAGTATTGTGAGGCTTACGCTCCCAAGCGTCCGACTGTGCGCCCTAAACACGCCTAATGCTCAAAGCTCAGGACTTACCTAACAGTTCTTAAGCAAATTATATGTTGAATTCACTAATTAGGACTGTTGACTCTCAATATTCTTTAAATAAATTATTAAAGTGTTTTTTCTCTGTAAGAATATGAAAATTATAAATAACTCAAATAACGGACCATAATATTGCATATTTACTAATTGAGAACATCGAGAGGGTGAAGATTATTTGGTTATTTCATCTTAAAATAGATAACCAAAATTTATATCTTTACTTGATAGATCTTCATGTCTTAGTTCTATGTGTCTTAAAATTATCATACATTTATTATTTTACTATTTAAAAATAACTTTATATTTACTCATGAAGAAGTAATATTTTAAATTACAGTGTTGACAAAATTTATTGAGTTTTTAAAGAGGTAAAATATGTAGTTTGATAATATTTTAAGAAATTATAATTTTTAATTTCTTGAAAGTTAAGACGTTGTAGTTAATTTATATTTCATAGTAAATTTAACAGTTGCATTATTTATACTTGTAAAACATGCTACTCCCTCCAGTCCAAAATAAGTGATTTTCTGAATTTTTTTAAACAGATTAAGAAATCCACCTTTTAACATTAATTAGTAATGAAATTGATCATATTAACCTTTACTGTCTCTTCACATAAACACTTCTAACACATACTCCAACACTATTTACTTCAATGACAATGTAGGGAAAAAATAATTAATTAATTCGTACAATCTGGAAAAATTACTTATTTTGGACCACAAAAAAAATCAAAAAATGACTTATTTGGAACTGGAGGGAGTAGATATTTTATTTTGTATGAGTTTCTTTAAAAAAAAATTGGTTTTCTTGAACTTTTATATATTTTTTATATTTTTTTGGTTATATTACTATATTATAATTCATAAATTTCAAAAGGTAAAAATATGTGGGGCTTATGTCTCGTATCTTGGTAAAAATAGTACGAGCTAGTCAGTTTTCTGACTGGTCATTCAAAAATAGCTAGTATTTTTCATGTCATTGAAAAGTAGCTACTATTTTGCTGCAGCAGATATCGGTCCAGCATAATATACTGGAGTTCGGTGCACCTGTATATGAATTTCCAGCATATTATGCTGGAACTCCAACACGCGAAAAGTTCCAGCATAATATACTGGAGATTCGAGCACCTGTGCATGAACTTTCAGCATATTATACTGGACCGGTATACTTTGCTGGAACTCTACTGTATTATGCTGGAGTTCTAATACACTTATGTTGGAACTCCAGTATAATATACATCTTTTGGATTGTGAATAATATTTTTATTTAAATTTATCTTTACATAAAAAATAATTAAATTATAATTATTTTTAAAAGTATAATTATTTTTAAATGATCACTTATAAATCTAACTATTCTTTAACTTTCGAAAAGCCCCGACTCACGCAGAAATTAGACCCAGTATTTGCTCGCGTCCAAATTCTTATTTCTTTCGACTCCAAATTGATCATCCCCGTAAAGTATGCTCTCAAGAGGCCTTTATTCGTACTTAATTAGACGCGTGTCAAAATAACTGCCGCACTCGAAAAACGCACATCCACTGGTCACTCCTCCCTAAAGCTGCCATTTAATGTTGTTGAACTACCTTCAACTATAACAATTTTAGGGGTCGTTTGATATGTATAAGAAGTTATAATGCCTGTACATCAAAAATTAGTACCATCTTAATATTATTTTGTTTGATTAGCAAATATAGTATAAGTTATTGCAGGATAGAAATTAATATCGAAATAATTTATATTTTCTTTTAAAAATTATACAATTATCATTTTTAATACAATATACCAAATAGTAGATAAAAAACAATACCAAAATAACTAATCCCAGCATAACTTATCCCGACACAAACCGTATCCAAACCATACGATCCCTTCTTAACAAATAACACTTCCCGAGAAACTTCTTATTTGTAATCTCTATTGATCAAATAAATTCCTACTACTAGCCAAAAAATATACGATGGGCTTGGACAAGATTTGGTCAAAATGCATCGAAGGGCTCTAAGTTGAAAAAGAATGTTTAAAAAATCATATTGTGTTAGTATAACTTACTTCAAAGAAAAAAAGTACACTAAAAACCATCCAGTGAAATACTTCCAAACAAGTTTTTAAACATCTCACTAGTATTTATTGAAGGTCAAATCAAAATATACAAATACCAAAATATTTTCAATCCATGCAGGCTCTCTAAAGACATAAAAGATAAAAAAAAATTATACTTACACCACTCCACAATAAGTAATCATTTTACTTTTTTATTTTGATTTAAAATAAGTATTAATTTTCATAATCGAGAAAAAACCAATTTTATTTTTTTAAAATTTATCCTTATTTACATATTTTAATATGCAAAGATAGCAATTAATTAAAGTTAATTTAGTACCTAATATGTTTCTCTGGGAGATCGCATTTCCTCAAACACCCAAAACCAACAGTGCCTTAAACACCACAGCACATATCGCTTTGCTTTCTCAATTTTCAAGAAGCCTAATTTGTGACTAACGAGGCAATGGGACATTTGAATTTGATTAGACGAAACAAAGCAAGCATCCAACAATAATATTGTAATTAAACAGTAAAACAGCAGAAATCATCTACTAGAAGTAAGCTGTCAGATTTAACTACGGACAAGAGTTTTCACTGTTCAAAATCAACAATATGCCAAACTGTCAAGCTGAACTCCATTAACACCTAGCTAGAGTTATATTAAAGTTTCTTCGGTATTAGAAAACCGGATTTCATTAAAGACAGAAAAAAGAAAGTAGTACTGAACAAGAGTAAGCAGCAAAAGAGAAACGACTTAAGAACTTTGGGGCATTGCATTTACTCGGATTTTTTCACAGGAGAGCAAATCATCCAGATATTGCCATAAGGATCCTTCAGCTTTCCCACACGCCCACCGCAATAAGCAGAACCATCACCTTCGGCTATTTCTCCCTTAGAAACAGCGCCAGCAATGACAGCTTTGGCTACAGCAGCTTCCACATCCTCAGACTCCAAGCAGAAAACGCATCCAGTAGTAGCAGCCTTGACACTGACCAAAGACCAATTGCCAGCTTAATATCAAACTAAGCAAATCGAAAATTGCTTCAACACAATCAGTTTCTTTCATATATGCACTTTCAAATATTTATTAAAATGGTGACTGAATTTAGAAGAGCAATACACCTACATATTGGTAGTGGTAGATAAATACACAAGTAGATAGAAGATTTGTTTGAAAGAATTTTTTTTGTAAGAACTTGTTCAACGTTTTTCCTCAAAACGTTATTTCCAAAGTTTTTCAAATTAATTGCCAAGAATGTTGAAGGTTCTTCAAAATATCTACAGCGAAGTAAATTTTTGCCCATCCAAAAGCATATAAAATATCATCTCGCATCAGCAACTTCGCAACAAACGCAGTTTAAAAACGCAAAACACGCAGCAAATATACCCACACATCATCAAAAAAACAAGTCGAAAGAGTGCTAACATGGCGTTTGTATTTTAATACTTTTTGACATATAATTTTGGAAAAAATATTAGGAATATAAAGAAAATTCAATTATTTTTTTCCAAAAAAAATTATTAAATATTTTTTCATTAACCTTATGCTTCTTCAAAACATTTAAAGCTGAGAAAAATTTCTCATATTCAAAAGCATACAAAAGTATCTCAGATTAGCAACTTCTCAAATCACAAAAGCAGGTGACGTTTAACACAGAGCAAATACACCTAATAATCTCTTATACAAATAAAATAAGTCGACAAAAAATTGAAATGACGTTTACTTGTAAAAATTCAACAAAGACCTATTGTTCTTCAAAATATCTACAGCACAATATTTTTATGTTATTTAAGAAACTCAATATATGGCTTTTTACATCACAGATCGGAAGGTTTTTAGAAACAAACATGAAAAATCAAGCCGAAAACATGCAAAAATAAGCAAAATTTTAAATAAAAAAATAAAATAAGAAATACATACGGAGCAGAAGAGTGATCATCGGTAAGGTCAGAGACAAGGAAGGAAGAAGAGCCAAGCTTGAGTTCAACGGAGGAGACGAGAGGTATCTCCTGCTCCGCCTTCCTCTTCTGGTTGACACGTGTCACTTCCTCAGCACCGAAAGCAGCTTTGTAGAACTGTACGGCGTCGTTGGCCTTCGGTGCCTCCACGAACAGCTGTGGCTTCACCGCTGTGAAAGTGACCGCTGCGACGGCGGTCTTAGTTGCTTCCTTCTGATCAGCTCCTCCGTTTTGTGCTTCCTCTAGCGCCATTGCTACAAACCCTAGGAGAGAGAAAAAGAGAAGTACAGAAGAAGGAGAAATGGAGAAGAAGAAGAGTTAGGGAGAGAAAGCAGAAATGCAAAATGAATTGGATAAAAGTAGGAGTAAAACTGCCGGGTTGTTTGGGTATTTATAGGAAGTGGAGAATCGGAAGCGTCTTGTGTGTTCTTTGGATAATTGCAGTTTTGGTCCTTTGGTTACATCTATTTTTACAGTCCCTCCACCACATTTTATGAGAAGGTGATTGATTTGATATGAATTCCAAGCTATTGATTTGATTGTAATATATAAAGTGAAATTTAAATGATGATGTGAATATTTTTTTAACTTTTCAACATGGAAAGGGTGTCATATACATTGAAACACATGAAGCAAATATTGTGCTTTCAAAACTAGATAAAATAAGAGCAGGATTAACAATTTTATAGAACAAATATCGAATAGAATTTTAGAATTTGAATAGTTTGACGACTTTCTTTGGTAGCTAAAATAAATTTTATTTACCAACTCAGTAATATGTACAACTAAAACAAATGAAACTTGTACAGAAGTCCCACGTAACACAAATCAAAAGCCTACATATGCCTTACTTTCTCAGTATCACAAGATTTTGAGGATAAAGATTCAATTGATTAATTTCCTAGCTAACTTCGGCCTTAAACTTCCTCTATATGTGACTTCTTGCCCTATCAATCTTGTGAGCACTTTGGAACTTTATTGGTTAGTTCAAAAAATTCTCATATTTCGATTTTATCAGAGATTATAAATATTACATGTAAAATTAGTCTGAACAATTCATTCATTGTAGTTTTACTTTTAACATTAGTCACTGTTCATGATAATTCTTCACTCAGCTACATAGAACCTCTCCAATAGCCTTGCCAAGCCAAGAGTTTAATGACCTTAATTTTCTTAATTAAAAGTTAAATATATCGGATATTTTTTTTAACATATCAACATGAAAGAATATTATATTAATTGAATTGGGTATTAGGATTTATGACACTCGAAGTAGATAGTAAAACTTGGCATAACACTAGGTAATTGTTTTGTTAGTAGTTTAACCCATTAAATTTTCGTAAATTCATAAGCACGAAGTAGACATATAAAATAATTAAAGTCTTAATATGCTCAAATTAGATATCAAAGGACCCTAATCGAAATTTATGAATAACTTAGGGACTAAAAGCAAGAGTTTCTCATCTTTTTCCATTGAAACGTTTTATGCTTCACAGATATCCTAAAAAGCGAGTACCAGAAACATCAAATTACCCCTCGTTTTTAAGAAAATTATCTAAATTGCCACTCTCTGTTGCATTTTGCGTGAGGCGAATTAAATGGGGATATTTATGTGTCAGTAATTTATTGTTCCTTTTTGTCCTTTTTCGGAACGGATTTGCTTTGTCTCTCTTTTGGGATTGGGCCTTTAGTTGATTTGCTACGTACAGAAGACATCACGTGATAGTTAACAGAAAATCAGCGTGCATTGTTATTGCCTCTGCACATTTTTGTTTCCTTTCATGAAAAATATGAGAAAATGGAAATTTTCTCCAAATCGAAAATAAAACAAAATTGATAAATCAAATAAGTTAACCCACAACCTATGTTTGGTTTCATTTTGTTAAGAGTTTATAAACAAATTAATGTGATTTTCCTTTAAGCAAAACCGAATAAAGTCCAAAAAGTGAATGTCCTTAGGCTCAACTGGAATTGGTCAATAGTAATCATGGTTTATTTAATAAACTCCTTACTTATACCATATTATACCAGACACTACAGGACTTTTTCACATATTTTTGAATGAGTATGGACTTTGAATAGTGAGAAAATTTTCAAGAATGTCACGTAAAAATGTTGCTTCATGGAGAAGCGTTCCCAGATGGAGGATAGGTATGACAAGATCACGGAGCACCTTATGGTTCATATAATCACAATTTGTGATCTCGATCTTAGCCTTATTGCCATGAGATTCGAGCGGGATGACCTTTTGACCGAGGTTGAAAGGCACAAAGCAAAACTTCAGCATCAAGGGGATTCCTTCATTATTGAAAAAACACATTACTTTATGAGGAGAAAAAACTTGGAAGAGGCCAAAGCGTGCGTTATTGATATCGACAATGAGATTGCGAAGGCCCGAACGCTGGAGTTAGCTGCCCGAGAATGCCTCCCGGCTCAACCTGATACAACCGATTCTTCTAGTTCTGGTTATGAGTCCTTAGGAATTGAGGAGGAACTTGAAGAGAATGATGATAAGGGCCAACATCCTGCTCCGCCGGAAGATCCGCCTACTTCACCTGGGGGCGTAGATTATTCTCTTCCCCCGAGTTCTGGTGGCGACGTAGTTTAGTTTTTTGCTTCTTTTTTTCCTTTGTTGTTTTCCTTTTGAATTGTTGTACTTGTGCTGCTTGGCACGTTTAATAAATAAAAGTGCTTTTTGTTTAAGCATTGCGCAAAGTTTGTGCTTTTTGTGTCAAGTTAGGCAAGGCTTCAGGTGTATTTTCCCCCGATAACATTTGGGTTCTGGTCATAAACTCTTCCAAAACCAACCCTTTAATGTTAGGGTTACATAAGAGAGGGCCCTCTTATGTTTACAGTGCTCTTGAAGAGGACGTCTCTTGTTCATTCCAGCACTAACATTTGAAGTACTTAATTAACTTTCAAATTATAAAATCATTTTATCATTTGGACAAGAAACAAGGTAAAAATTAAAGGACTTCATTTTATTCCTTCTATTTTCAAAAGTACATAAGCAGCTGAGTGCTGAAAGAAAAGAAATGCCAATACATATGGCTATTATGTACAACCTATTTCTATGGGGCTAATTGTGCAGTCCCTAATCCCGAAGAGGCATATTTGTTCCCAGATTTCATAGTCCCGGTTTCCATGAAAATCAGGTTTTCATATTCTCATACTATTCCCCTTAGTATTCGAATGCAAAGAATGTGAATTGGAACATTAGAAGTCTGCTCTTTTGATGATTTCACTAGTGAATGGTTGGATAATCTTTGATTCGATAGCAAGCTTTGTTTCCCGTTAGGAACTTTGCTATCAAGCCAAAGTTTATCTAACCACCCCCTAGTGACTTGTAGGGAAATACTTGTGAACGGTTGAATAGCCTTTGGTCTGGTGGAAATTTTTGCTTCCCATTAGGAATTTTCCATCGAGCCAAAGACTATTTAACTATCTCGCAGTAGTTTGTTGTTTCAATGTATTGTCGTTTAAAGGTCTTATCTCTTGAATATGTTTATTTTTCACATTTAATCATTGAATATAGAATAATTAGGTTGTACCTTGTAACCTCCACAGACTTATAATGATTGTCTATATAGTTTAATTATTGCCCGATTTTCTTTACACTTGTTCACAATAGAACCTTTAAATTCCTTGTTTTCCCTCACTTGTATGATCATTTAGGACAATTGTAATCCGATAATCCCACATAGTGTAAACTTCGTCCGGGACCCATAATTATGGACCTCGAAGAGTGCCTAACACTTTCTCTTTGAGGTAATTTGATCCCTTACCCAATCTGTGGTAACGCGGATTAGTTGAAATAAAGTTATTTGCAAATAGGTGCCCTAACGCGCCTTAAAATCATTAGGTGGCGACTCTCCTCTTTTAATACCCATTAAAAATAATTGTCACATGTCGAAACCCGCTTTCAAGAGAAACAGGTGCGCGACAGCATGTCGACTCTGCTGAGGATTTACACTTAGGCTCTTACCATAATAAAGTTGACTTATATGGATTATTTGATGACATGTACATCCCTTATCTTATTTCCTTTATATTTTTAGATCGATATGACATGTACATAATTTTCCTTGTGTTTTCTTTATTTGTTTAAATTGTTGTGACATATATATCCCCTCCCTTTATTTCCCTTTATTTGCTATGACATGCACATTCTCTCTCTGTTGCTTTCATCTTGTTTAATACTGCTATATCATGTCACTCCCGTCCCTATCTCCATATTTGCTTCATTTACGTTTACGCATGTTTTCATGAGTTAAACTGACTTCTCTCTTTTGTCTTTCGCTTTTTCTTTTCTTTCTCCTGTTTATATTGTTTACTATTTTTACGCACTTTCATCATGTAAATATTTAGCAACGTGTTACTATTTTTGCATAAATCATGCTCCCAATATCATAGTCCACTCGTGCTTATTATCAACATAATAGCGTTTGATAAGTGTCTGCGCTTTCCTAAAAAAATACCCTTTTAAACCGGAAAGGCTTATTTGTGGAAGACTAGTCGATTAGTGGTGCGGTCGATGATCCCGTGCCTTTCCCTCTTAAGTTGTCCACTTGAGAGTACCAGTCTAGACCTTTCTAGAAGTCGCACTCTGATTTGAAATGTACATGCATCATGCTAAACCTAGAATGGATTGAGACGTCGTTGACGTATCAACCCGCTTAGATAAACCTTGTCCAAAGTCTAATGAGATTTACATAATCCTAAAGGACACCGTCATATTATGTGCATTACTTGGAGAAACCGTGCCAACATGTTGATCATTATTGCGTAAATAGTCAAATCTGGAAGGTGAAAGGGCTAACTTTTATTTCTTTGCAGAAAATGAAGCATGAAATCCCCAGGTTCGGTATGGTCCAGAATATCCCGCCTCTGCTAATTGACTGGTGGAACAACCTTGCACCATGTGACAGAAACCATATGAGGAGGGTACTGGGTAATCTGCCATCTTTGTTGAACATTCAACCAAACAGGGGACTGATTTAGACTGCTACCATGTTCTGGGATGAGAAGAGAGTTGTGACAGAAACCTCTATTGTAAGAAATATATGGTTTCTCCAAGTTACCATGGGATAGTCCAGGACTATTGGTACCTGAAAATTGCAGCCCACGCGGCTTTCTGAAAATGATGGGTTTCAAGAAGAATGATGAATTGGTCTGTCTGAAAAAATCATACATCCCATTTGAATTCTTATATGAGCGTTATGGGCATAGCAAATCATATCGCTTTCATCATGAGGAACTAGCCATTACCTCTTTGGGATGGGTGCACCGCCGGGTATCTGTCTTCATTGTCTGTTTCTTGGAATTGTTGATATTATGCAAGGGGGGACGATTCATACTCTCTTATCCATGGTCGCCAGGACCTTAATGGAGGGTATCGAGTGGTAGAAGTACACTATCATCCCGATGATCTTAGCTGAGATGTACCGTTCTCTGGATCGGTGCAAGCATGGGTTCGGACATTTCATGGTTGTAATATCTTGCTATAAGTTTGGATGTTGGAGCACTTTCAGAGGGGTGATTATTTCCAGGAGCTTCTACGATGGCTACTGAACGACTACATAGCCAATTATCATCCAAAGATGACACTCATTCTAGATAGGTTTGCAAATCCTGGAAATGATGTAGGTTGGGTGCATTTATTCAGCAATTTGACAGACGAGCAAGTGCATTGGATGTTTGAATGGTTTCCTAGTAGTGAGTTCTTCATCAGATCCAAAGGAACTATGCACTTAGTACTGAACGGGTTGTAAGGGCATCTACCTTTACGCTCCTATAAGGGTAATGGGGCAAGATGGGAGGAGCAAAGTCATACCTCGAGTTTCAAACATGGTTCAGTATAAAGCATATTTTAAAGGAAATGTCATCCCATTCAAGTTTGAAGCCTAAAACATGTGGAACCAAAAGATCATCGTGGAGGGAGAGACTATCGAGTCGGACAGGTTTCACGCCGATCATATGTCCTACTATCTCTCGTGGTTGGAGGACGACATAGTCGGGGACGTCAAACCGGGGGTCAATCTGAAAGATAGGATCATATATGAGGTGGCTGAGGCGCAGATGAAGTACAAGAGGCTACGAAAAAGGGTGTTCGAATCTGAAGCTAAACATATAGAACAACATAAGGTGGATATGGAGGTGATCAGAGAATGGAAGGAAATTACAAATAAGTCGACAGAGAGGTTGGAAAATATAGAGCAAAGACTGATGGAGCTAGAGGGATAGATTAGAAAGAGGCTTTGGGATTGTCAAGTCATGGATCCAAATGAAGGAGGAAAGTTGGCAACTGCGTACTAGGTCCTTCAGTGACCAAGTAGGCTAGGAGATAATGTTCTTTACTGCTTTCTATATTAGATTAGATTTTGGTGTAGTAAGGCTTAATGTCATTAGTGACTTTAATTATTATTTTTCGATTTAGTGAAGATTGATTTGTCTTATTTTCGCATTAATGGGATGAGTCAAACGTTGGCATAAACTTTCTCCAAGTCTATGTGTCGCTTAGGCCTACCTCAGGCACAATAAGGTCCCCAAATTAGGACGCGGATTATTGCATGACCTTATGTGATACATGCTTAAATATTGCAAACACTCTTTTACTTTGTCTTACTAACTTGGTTACCTTTTGATTTTCAATCTTTTTATTACTCTCATTCCCGAAAGTTGGTTCGTGAATTCTGACATCATCATCTTACAACCCCAGATCCACAGGTCCTCCATCTCCTCTTCCACCTAGCAACCCGAAAAACAAAGGCAAAGGTGAAGGGAAGATGGATGATCTAAGTGGTAACCAAAAATAAAATGCTACCATGGCAGAGAATGTTGAAACCTCAGATAGAAGAAGTACGCCAGGACATAATGAGTTGGTCTTATGTATGGAACAGAAAATCTTGGAACTGCAAGGTGAGCTTGAGCAGGTCCGAAATCTGGAAAACCTCTCCTTACTCTAAATGTACCTGACATCAACCAGCAAAAGACAACCACTCAAACCCAAACTCCACCGCAAAAAACCCAAAACCAAAATCCACTACCCATAGCTCCACAAAATCCTCCCGCAATGCAAAAGTATCATAATCATGCACTTCCTCAAAATCTTAACACACCACCAGTGCAAACCCCTCAACACCACCACCATCACGCGTCCCAATATCCACAAACCACCACTTATGATACTCCTCAAAACACACCACAACTTACCCCTAATCCCCCTCAAACTTCAATCAATGATCACCCATATACCCAAGTTATAGGAACTCATCAAGGCAACCCAATATACATGGAAGCCTTAGCCCATTCCCCATAACAAACCATATACATACCTGAGCCGACCGAGAAGGACCTACTTATTCTAAACATGGCAGAGTAACTCAAGAAACTAACAGGGAGAGTACAAAGTGTTGAAGGCGGGAAGGGTGATGAAGGTTTAAACTATGAAAATTTGTGTATCTATCAAGATGTAGAACTACCTTAGGGTTACAAACCTCTCAAGTTTGAGATGTTTTATGGCACTGGTGATCCTAAGGTGCATCTGAGAACCTACTATGACAAGCTTGTGGGAGTGGATAAGAATGAAAAAATCCACATGAAGTCGTTCATGTGAAGCCTTACAGGAGATTCATTATCTTGGTATATCATCCAGAATCCAAAAAAGTGGGCGAATTGGGTGAACATGGCACAGAATTTTATGGACAGATTCAGGTTCAATATAGAGAACGTGCCAGATGTTTTCTATATCCAAAACCTCAAGAAGAAGCTGATAGAAATCTTCCGCGAGTATTCTACTCGTTGGAGATCAGAGTCCACCAAGGTGAGGCCGCCACTTGAAGAAGAACAAATGAACAAGTTCTTTGTTAGAGCTCAGGATCCGCAGTATTATGAAAGTTTTATGGTTAGCAAGAATCACAAGTTCTAAAACATCATCAAGTTAGGATAAAGGATAGAAGAAGGAATCACGAGCGGGATGGTGACCAATTTCGAGACACTGTAAGCCACAAACAAAGCCTTGCAATCAGGAGGTATCTCGAGAAAGAAAGAAGTTGATGCCGTGATGGTAGCCCAAGGCACTAAGTCTCCCCTTACATACCCGACACCTCCACCACATATCAACCTTCACATCCAAAATACCAATACCCTGCTACCATATACCAGCCTATAAAACCCAACATGCATATTACCATTAACCTTCTCCCGCCTGCCACAACCAAACTTTGACTACAGAACTCCCAAACAATACCCCCCAATCGCGAACCTATAGCCCAACTGTATGAGAGACTAAAGGTTGCTGGTTATGTCACCCACATCCCTGCTGTTGCTATTGAGAACCCTTCATAGTGGGTTAACCCCAACAAAACTTATGCTTACTATCAGGTGTGAAGGGCCATACCATTGAGGAATGCCGCATGTTGAAGGACAAGATGCAGACACTGATCAACACCAAATTTATATAAGCAAAGGAAGCTGCGCCAAATGTCTGTAATAACCCTCTCCCGGATCATAGTGGCTAGGGAGTGAATGTGATAGAAACTGATAAGGAATGGGATTAGGAGGGATCCATCAAACTTATTGAGAGGGGGATGCTCCTAAAACATCCCTTGTAACCTTCTCAACTATTGTGATGCAAACCCAGGCACTGTTTGAGTCGAGGTAGCTACGCCTTTCACTGTGATGGTAACTCCAACACCATCTTATAAGTATGATGTATTTCCATGGGATTATGTGGCGGAGGCGGGAATAAAAGAAAAGGCCAAGATGGAATAGACAGGTGATGCGCAAGGAATGAACACAATTGACAGAATTTATACACCTGAGAATCTTGGAGGAACAAGCAGAAAAGCTACATCTAAGCCACCTATCGTTGAGACCAGCACCGATGATCTTCGGAGAAAATTACAAGAAAGGGAGTACTCTATTGTTGATCACCTGAACAAAACTCCTGCCCAGATATCCATCTTGTCGCTATTGCAAAATTCAGATGCGTTCACGAATGCCTTGATGAAAGTATTAATTGAAGCTTATGTGCCTGCCTGTATCAATAGTGGGGAGATGGCTAACATAGTAAGACAGGTACTGGAGAGTCACAAAATTACTTTCCACGAAGATGAGTTACCGCCAGAAGGGTTGAGACACAACAAAGCATTGCACATCACTATGCAATTTGAATACAAGCTCATTGCTAAGGTCTTGATAGATGGAGGTTCGAGCCTGAACAAATGCCCACTAACTACTTTGAAAAGACTGGGTAAAGGCCTGCATGAGATACAGATGGGAAGCATGAATGAGAAGGCGTTTGATGGATCTCAGAGAGACACTACCGGAGAAATAAACCTTGATTTGCAGATGTGCCAGGCCTGGTTCGACTTTATATTCTAGGTGCTAGACATATCTGTGACCTACAACTTGTTATTGGATGAGCATGGATATACGCGACTGGAGTAGTCGCTTCTACTCTGCACCAGGCTGTGAAGTTCGAATGGAATCATCAAGAGGTGATTATTCACGGAGATGGAAGCAACCCTATCTACACCAACCAAAATGTGCCAGTCATAAAAAACATGAGGAAATTGGGAGGAGAAACATACCACCACATTGAGCGAGTAGATGAAATTGAGAAGGATCGATGGTGGATAAAAAATATAGAAAGCATATTGATGTGGTTAAGGTATGAACCAGGTAAGGGTCTTGGCCGAAAGCTTCGGGGGATCACAGAACCCATACGACCGTAATATCATGGCACAACCTTTGGTCTCGGGTATGAATATAATATGCAAGAATACCAGGATTGGACACCACCGTGGTGTACTAATTACTACCCATTGGAACAAACCACACCACCACTACACCAGACATTCCGCCAGACTGATGTAATTTGGGGATCCGAGGAAGAAGAGGTTTTAGCCAGCTTGAGGAAGTTGTTCTTGGATGAGGAAAATATGGACTGCAGCTCAATTTTAGCGAAGCAGAAGTAGGAGGAGGATGAGGACCTTACCATTAAGACAGTGGGAAAAGGAGTTGTTCTCAAGAGCTGGATTGCTGCATCATCTTGGGCTCGCCGAGTACCTGGTAGCCTTGGCAGAATTAGCATGATTTATTTTTAAATTGTTTTTTGGGCATTTAATACATTTCAGTGCTTTGTTTTGAAATAATTACTCGAGCCATCGAGTCGTACTTGTTGACAATTTTAAGTTTTATTAATGCATTATTACTTTTCATTTATTTATTATTATATTTCTACATTCTTTTAAGCGTAATTATTACATATCCAGATGAACCTATGACTCTGACATGTAATGAGACAATGCAACATAAGAAAAGTGATTCGGAAGATTTGGAAGATGATATAATACTTGAGGAAATTTTTAAAGAAGTAGAGAATTTTGAGAACAAACCAAAGTCCATATTGGAAGAAACCGAGGCAGTTAACTTAGGAGATTTGGAAGCGGTCAACGAAACTCGTATAAGAATTCATCTATCACCATCAGATTAGGAAAAGTACATCCGATTTCTAAAAGAATATAAGTTTATTTTTACATGGTCCTGCAACAACATGACTAGGTTAAGCACATCCATAGTAGCTCACAAGCTATCTACCAACATCATGTGTCCGCCGATAAATCAGAAGCTCGGGAAATTCAAGCCAAATATGAGTCCGAAGATAAAGGAAGAAGTTACCAAGAAAATCAAAGCCAAGGTCCTTCGAGTGGCCGAATACCCAACCTGGTTAGCCAACAGTGTGCCGGTTCCGAAGAAGGATGGGAAAGTTAAGTTGTGTGTTGACTATCGAGATCTGAATAGAGTAAGCCCTAAGGATGATTTTCCATTGCCTAACATACACAAACTAATCGACAATTGTACCAAGCATGAACACCAGTCCTTTATGGACTGCTTCGCAAGATATCACTAGATTTGGATGGACGACGAGGACGCCGAAAAGACAACCTTCATCATGCCATGGGGATATATTGTTACAAAATGAAGCCATCTAGTTTAAATAATTCTGGTGCTACCTACATGAGAGTCATGACGACTTTTTTCCACGACATGAAACACAAGGAAATAGAGGTGTACGTGGATGATGTTATCATAAAATCTAAGAGAAGTTCAGATCACATAGCAGACCTGAGGAATTTTTTTAACCGGCTTTGAAAATACAATTTCAAGTTGAATCCTGCAAAATGTGCTTTTGGAGTCCCTGCCCAGAATTTGTTGGGTATCATCGTTAGTCGCCGTTGTATTGAGACAAAACCATCAAAAATCAAAGCTATTCAGGAATTGCCACCGCCAAAGAACAAGAAGGATGTTCTTTGGTAATCAAAAGGAGTATATTTTCCCCTCCTGAAAGTCTCATTTTTCTTATACCCCATATATTATAAACTCAAAGGTGCAAACTTTCTTTTCAAAAGAAACTTCATTGCATCCCAAATCTCAATGGATGTACAGGAAATGCCTTTAGAGGAAGTTTCACGACTATACCACCACAAAGAAGCATTCCCATGAAGTTCTTTAGTAACCAACTCCAATCTTTTACTTTCGGAACATGGGTAAGATGCAAAGACATCGTCCACCTTGCTCTCCCGATTAAGGTAGGCATTCAGACTGTAACGATCCGACCAGTCATTTTGGGCTCTAGCGCGTCGTTCAGCAGTTTGAGTCCATGAGCAAATTCACTTCAGGTATAATGACTCGTACGCCTTGTCGAAATTGAATTTCGGGAAGTTCGGAGTTGATTTGGGAAGAAAATTCTCATTTCGGAAGCTTTAAGTTGGAAGAATGGACTAAAGTGTGAACTTTGAGAAAATGACCTCGGAATTAAGATTTGAAGGTTCCAACAGGTTTGTATGATGATTTTGGACTTGCGTGTATGTCCGGATCAGATTTTGGATGACCCAGAAGCGTTTCGGCGCCTATTGTGGAAGTTACCATTTTTGGAAGAAGATCATAAATTTGGGTTAGAGTGCATTTCAATGTTATCGATGTCTGTTTGGGATTCCAAGTATGGGAATAGTTTCATATGGTATTAGGAGCGCGATCGGAAGTAGATTTGGAGGTCCGTAGGTCATTCTGGAGTCATTTGGCTAAAGTTAGAAATTTGAAGGTTTTTGAGGAGTTGGACCGGAAGTGGACTTTTTGATATCGGGGTCGGATTTCGATTCCGGAAGTTGGAGTAAGTCCATAATGTTGAATATGACTTGTGTGCAAAATTTGAGGTCAATCAGACATGATTTAATAGGTTTCGGCATCAAATGAAGAAGTTTGAAGTTCTAAAGTTCATCAAGTTCAGATTGGGGCGTGATTCGTGATTTTAGCGTTGTTTGATGTGATTTCAAGGATCAAATTAGTTCATAATGTGTTTTGGAACTGGTTGGTGTGATTGGAATGGGTCCCGGGTGGATTCCGGGTGGCTAACGGATTGAGTTTAGACTTGGAAGAAAGGCTGAGGGATGTTGTCACCTGGTGTGACCGCACCTGAGAGGATTGGTTGCAGGTGCAAAGCCGCAAAAGCGGCCACGAGGGTCGCAAATGCGATTTTGGCTGGGGAGTGCTGGGATCGCAGATGCAGTCATCTCGCCGCAGAAGTGAGACCGCACCTGCGGAAGAGAAGGCGCAGAAGCGAAAATGGGCTGGGGGTCCTGGATCGCAGAAGCGGAACGTTTGCCCGCACCTGCAAAACTGCAGAAGCGGTCAAGTGACCGCAGGTGCGAAGAATCTTCGGGCAGTGTGTTTATTTTAAAGACGAGATTTGGCCATTTTTCACCCATTTTCACTTTGGTTGGGCGATATTTGGAGCCTTTGAAGAGAGGGTATTTCATCATCTATTATGAGGTAAGTAATTCACGCAAGTATTAAGTTAAATGCATGATTATATATGGATTTGAACATGGAAATTAGTGGAAATTGTGGGGTTTTGGTAGAAGACCTAGAATTTGGTATTTTGGATATTTGACCACGAATTTGGAAATGGAATTGGGAATAAAATATAAATTTGAGTTCGTAATGTTATGGGTAATGTTTATCTTCGAAAATTTCGAAATCCGGGCACGTGGGCCCGAGGATGATTTTATCGACTTTTCGAGCGGAGTTGAGAACTTGTTTAAATTGAATTGGATTATTAGAGTATGTTTTTATGGGTTTGCACATTTATTGACTAGTTTTGGAGCGTTGGGCATCGGTTAGAGTTGTTGGAAAGGCTTGGAAGCCGGCTATGGAACTTCGGAGTGAGGTCAGTCTCCTTTCTAACCTTGTAAGAGGGAATTAACCCCATAGGTGGACTAAATTATTATGTGCTTCTATTTGTGGGGGCTACGTACGCACGAGGTGACGAGAGTCCGTACATAGCTACTAGCTATGCCTATGTCCGGGTAGTTTTACGCTTACATCACGCCTTGTTGATATTGTTATTGATTTATATTCATTGTTTGCGTTGAGAGGGAGCGAGATTGAGTTCGCTTATTAAATGTTTTGAGAGGAGTCAAAATTTAAGAATTTAATATTTAAAAGTTTTCATTTGAACTTCGTAATTTCGAAAGGAATTGAGGAATGTTATAATAGCTTAAGAAATCTATGTGTAACCGCATCGCATGTATGTTTCGCGAACGGGGTATTTCCTTCTACTACTCTTATGGGATCGGACCGTTCGCCTCGGCAGGATTTATGTACCACACTCTCATGGGAGCGGGCCGTTGGCCTCGACAGGGTTAATAGATGCATCTATGGTTCGCGCCATTCGACCCTCTAGCAGTGCACAATTTACTTTTATGTTGGATATGGGCCGTACGCCTCGGCATTTCCTATATATATATATATATATATATATATATATATTATCCTCATGGAATCATGCGTAATATTTGGCTAGAAGCCGGTGTATCTGAGGGTTTTTCCCTTATTTGAATTATGACAACCTCTTTGATGAAATTCATTGTATCTATGTATATGCTCCGGTTACGGAGGGAACTTGCTAGTTGAGATCTGAGTAAATATTAAAGAAGGGAATTGTACCACGTAATTTGTACTTGTTTGTTTCATATAATTACTCTATTCATATTTATTCATTTCTTTACCGTACCTGATATTATTGGACCACTAGTAAGTGTCGGAGTCTATCCCCCGTCACTAATTCTTCAAGGTTAGACGGGATACTTAATGGGTACGCGTTGTTTTTGTACTCATGCTACACTTGATGTACATTCTGATGTACATGTACATATATGTATAGTGGCCTTGTGGGTGTAGCGGCGTGGTTGATACGGGGACTTAGCTGAGTTGCATTTTATGAGGCGATCTGCAGCCAGCAGAGTCTCCTCCAGAGTACTTGTATATTTCTTTCTGTCCAAATTCGTATTTCGGACAGTTATTGTATTTTATTTTACTTCCCAGTAAATGCTCATGCACTTGTGACACCGGGTTCTGGATGGTTATGGGATTTATTCATTATTTGAATTTGTTAAAGACATTTTGTGTACTAAGTGGAAGTTCATTATTTACTATTTAATGTAATGAAAAGAAATGATTTCAAAACTACTAATATGAGAATTTGATTAACTTCTTGGTGTTGGCTTGCCTGACAGTGGTGTCCGGCGCCATCACGACCATTAACAGATTTTGGGCCGTGACAACATGGTATCAGAGCACTAGGTTCACTTAGGTCTCACGAGTCATGCTAGTACAATCTTGCGGATCGGTACGGAGACGTCTGTGCTTATCTTCAAGAGGATACATGGTTGTTAGGAGCACTTTCCTTCTTGATTCCTCATCGTGCGATTTGATTCCTTTGAGGCTTGTGCCTATATTTCCTTCCTACTCAATCTTACGCGAAGCACTTGCTATAAATCGAGAATTTGAGGAATTTTAATGGGACTACAGATGTGGTGCGGGATGTTTCTCCCTGCGTGGTTGTTTGGGCTATTTTCGTCGCCTTACGGAAGGATAGTCTGTTCTCATCTCAGTAGTTGTACTTCTGAGAGCTTTGAGGCTATACACAGGTTGATATGATGCTTATGAACGATTATCGCGCAGTATTGATGCGATGATAGGATGCTTGCCTATGTGTTGGGGTAGTGAATGACTTGAAAGGTGGTTTACTCAGAGCACGATTTAGAGATTCAGTATTTTATTTTCGGTGGAGAAAAGGCAATCAGACTAGAAATGTTCAGGTTTGGGTTGATAAAGTAACGAGACTTGGTGTTTTCAAGTATGGTGGAATTTTCGTCTGCGATGTGGTGACATCGTCCTTAATTGAATATGTTAAGTTTGCCGGTATTATGGTTTTCTACAATTTGCCTTTGGGGCAGGATATTTTGAAATAGTATGGGAGAAGCGGTTGTCAGAGATCGCGGGGTGCGGTGGTTCAGGATTGAATGGGTATTTCAAATGTTGACGGCTCGAGAAGGAGGATCTTTGGAAAGGGAGTTAGTTAGTTGCGATCTATCGATTCAAGTTCTACAGATATAGATATTGATCTAAGGCAACAACTGAGCAACAAAGGATGAGGAAGGACATGAGGGAAGTGTCAGACGGTAGTTAAACTTCTGGAAGGCCAAGCGTGAGAAGAAGGAATCGAATGGTTGCTTAGAGGAGTGGGTTGACCAAAGTGTGAGAGTGGCAGAGTAGCAAATAGGTTCAGTGGCAGGATAACTACACACCTTAAGGAAAGTTTGGAATGATTTGGGAATTTTAGTGGATGGTGATTGGGTCTACGAGCTTAATTTGAGTTATTGGCTATTATACGACGGGAGATTGGATGCAACGGGAAGAATTTTCTCGATATGAATAAGGATACAACGTAACTTTGAATTTGGAAAATATTGTCGCACATTTAAGTCGAGTTCCATAAGAAGTGATCAGACTATGTATAATGGGTGCATGAGAAGGGGATCAGGATGGGTTATTGATGTCGTAGTGATTGTGCAGTGCAACATCGTTGGGAGATGTCGGAAGGTAATTTCTGCAGGTGGATTATCTCCGGTGGGCAGGTCAGTGGTCGCGTGGTTGGAGAAGTTTCTATGAAGGATTTTACCGACTACCTAGTAAGAGGTCGAATATATGAATGTTGCTAGAGATTCAGAATGTTCATGAAATGCTAATAGAAAGATTTCGAGGAATTTGGCGAGTTGGTTGTGCGAGATCAGTCCAGCGATGAAGAAAGAATCTTGGTGGGTTCCAGGGTTGTGTAACAGTAGCTTCAAGCTAAGTGGGAGAGTCCCACCGCCTACGGTTTGATTGCATGGTCATCTATTTGTGAGATTTCTGGTTATTAGCATATTGAGGAGTTATTACAGCTAAAGGAAAAGAGCATAAATGGTAAGTTGAGCAAAGGAATTGATAAAGGTTGTTATAGTTGGATTTATTGACTCATGTTCGGGCCTTGGGAAGTTTGAGGATTTATGCTTCTTACAGAGGTGATTTACAAAGGAAATGACTCAGTAGGATGCTTTATTAAGATGGGTGTTCATGTGCCAACTGTTTAACCAAAGAATTGGATTCTTTTCCCAAAGCTATTTTAAGAAGAACACGGGTTTCTGATAACCAAAGAATAGGATTATTGTAGGCAAACTTGTAAATGGAAAGCAGTAAGATGCACGAAAAGTAAGTATATTGCAATAGTAGTTCGAATGTCCCTTTACAGGTTATATTTTACTCCCTTATATAGGGAATTTACTAATATAATGTGTGCCCTTTTTCAGTGATTGAGCATTAATGACTAATTATAACATTAATGTAACGTTATAATAAGTAACTGTAACTATTGCGTGAATGTTGCGTAACGTGTGGATCACTAATTGAAGATCTCTGAATCCGCCCTTTGTTCCGCCCAGATACATTTTGACCGTGTCTCTTCATCTTCTCAATTAGGTTGAGACTTCCGTAGCTAATTAACCCGTGGATGTGATTTACCGTGCCTCTTTGCCTCATACCTCTTCATAGAATCCCGTCTAGCTGTCGTGTCTTTATTGCTCCATGTAGACTGTTGAGTCATCAAGATTTATTACACGTGTGAAGCTCTTTTTTACCAATACAGATAGTCCCCCCACTTACCATATATTTATCGATCAATATTTGGTAAGTGGATACTCATTTATGGCGGGAATATTTTGTCGCCGCTTCACTCGAATCATTGCATCTTTTTATGTACGTAAGCGTTGCTTGTCACTTTCATTTAATGTTTATGCCACATGGCATTTCCGGGTTGGTTCTACAATTTGTTCAGCGCCTTTTAGGCTTTTTTGCGGTTGCATCAGTCACGAAGTGACATCTTCAATTATGGCTTTCACATCATTATTTTTTCCCATTTTTGACGGTTATATTCGAGTATAAATACCCCCTTTTCTTTTCTTCACGAAAAAACATCTAACTTTCAAACTTTATTTGTAAAGAACTTTTTCCTTGTCTTTGTAGATATGTATTCTTCAAACCATTCTAAGAGAGTAATAAACGTAGATGATTTGATTCCCTCTTCTACTCCAACAACGGAGTAGGAGAGGTGGCAGGTTGANCGAACCGAGGGTCGATGAAATAGTACCTGCAGAGTTCACCTTTGCTAGGGATAGTCAGGCCCTTAGAGATCAGGTTTCTTCATTATCATCTCTTGATAGTGTTGACAAGTACCCTACCCAACTCACTGAAGATTTAATTCCTCTTATACGCAGGGACTGTCATTGGAGTTCCGATTTTCCTGTAATCGTTCCAAACAGTAATCAAAGAATAACATCTTATAAGACGGGGCATTTTTTTGTTTATACCTATTCCTTTACATTAGGGTTCAAGCCTCCCATCGACCCAATAATCATCGAGTTCTGTCGATTTTTCAAAATTTGCTTGGGACAAGTCGGTCCTCTTGTATGGCAAGTCGTTGCATGTCTTAGATACTTGGCTACCTTAGCTTCGATCCCCTTTACCTTTCATCATCTTATTCACCTATATTCCCCAATGTTGTTCCGTCAGGGAATTTTTACCCTAGCTGCTAGGAGTAAAAGGGTTTTAGTGACTTCTGAAGATGATAAGGATCGAGGTTGGTTTCTTCGGTATGTTATTATTCCTACTGCTGGTTTAGTAGGTGAAGAGAATCTTCCCTTCCCTGAGAAGTGGAAATTTTCACGTGAGTACATTTTTGCTCATATTCCTTGCTTTTTGCTTTTGATATTTTATCAATACCTTAGTTCTTCTTTTTGCAGCAATCATGGGAACCATGGAGAATGTCTCCGATTTTAGAGATTGGGTAGAAAAGCTTTTGTTAATTGCTCCATTGGAAGAACGTTCGTGGAAGTACCTATCTGAGAGTTTTGGTTGGAGAGTTAAGACTCATGGTAAGTGAAGTTCTTATTTGTACATGTTTATTCGTTTGAGCATTATTTAACCCGTTCCTTTTGACAGGGTTTCCTGCTCGTGGAGTTTCTGCATCCGTATCTGTTCCCAAGTTATCCCTGGCTCAGGCCCAGGAGATCATTTCAGGCTCTTCTTCTTCAAAGAGAAAAGCAGGTGGGTCAAGGACCTCGGGAGAAGATGAGGAAGAGGAGGGAACTTTGGTCCATAGGTCACGCAGAAGGAAGGTGGTCTCAAAAGACAAGTCTACACCTGTCATCGTGCCTTCCGTGCCTAAAGTTGGACTTTCTGCCTCCGAGGATGCTACTCCCTCTCCCGTGCGTGAATCTGTTGGCCAATTGTTCCGTGAAGGCTTTGGTTCTGTTTATGATGAAGCTCCCTTGGCTGTTTTCTCTCCAACACTTAGAGAACTCCCTTCAACTATTCCAGTTATTTCTCCTGCTCACGTGGCTATTCCTTCTCCTGTCGTTGCTCCCTCTCCCGTGGCTTTTCCGGCCCCTCAGACTTCCTCGCCCGTAGCTCCTGCATGTCTACCTGCTTCCGTTCCTTCTGTTACAGAAGTAGGGTCTTCCAGCAGAGAGATGAGGCAGGTGATGATAGAAGTTCTAGCGGAGGGTAGTCTCTTTAAAAAGTCTGGCCAGCCTGATGTGTGGTTAAAACCGTTGATAGGCCCAACAGATAGAACTAAGTTGGACAACCACAGTTCCCTTACATGGGCTAATGAAATCGTGCATACTTCTTTAAAGGTAAAATGCATTTTCTTATGTTCATTCTTGTGCATGTATTTACCATATCTAATTGGATTTCTTTTGCAGATCAATCTTATTGGCACGGAGCTTATGAAAAGGATTTCTCATACGGAGCAGGAAGTGAAAGAATGGCGTGCGGAAGCAGATAACTGGAAGGAGAAGTATGAAAGCTTAAGGCTCGACATGGAGGTTGTAGAAGAAGAAAATTGTACTTTGGAGCAGCAAGTGAGGGTCATGACGGCAGAGTTGGCCATGGAGAAGGCATCCTCTGATCAGGCAGACAAGGATAAGAGCATCCTAGAGTCCTCATTCGCGGAGTAGCTGTCTCGTGCCTCTGAAGAGGTCAGAAGTTTGAAGGCCTTACTAGACCAAAAGGAGGAATATTCAGGCGAATTAGTGCAATCCCTTACTCAGACCCAGAAGGATCTCCATAACTCTTTGGAGAAAGTTCAATTCCTGGAAAGGTCTTTCGCTCCTTTAAGGGCCTCTAATGATGTTGCCGTGACTGAGAGGGATGAAATAAGAGTTGAAGTTATGATATGGGAGAAATATTAAGAAGCTCTTGAAGATAGGGCAACTGTCGACGTTAGTTGGGTGTATATGAACTCTCGCCTCGACACATTGACTGAAATGAGCCAAGAAGGTTTCGACCTTAATGCTGAAATTGAAAAAATCAAGGAGTCCATTGAGAAGGCTCAACAAGGTCAGAATCTCTCTTAACCTGAAGGTGAGGCTCTTGCTGCTCAAGTCTCTTTGTCCCAAGCCACCCCTGCTCCTTCTGCCAGTGAAGTCAACCTCCCTCCTAAAGAAATTTAAGAAGTTGGTTCCTCCTTTTTTTTTTCTTTTGTCTCAATTGGTGGTTACCTCCAGTCCCATCGGGGGTAAATTTGGATTTCTTTAAAGTCCCCAAATGACAACTTAGGGGTACCTCAATGTATAAAAATTATATTCGGCTAAGTATAAGTTAATACTTAGTTTTTACTTAGCCGTTTTAATATATTAATGCAAGTATGACTTTTGTTTTCCGTTGAGTTTCTGTTTTACTCTTTAAGTCTTTTGCATGCTTTATTTTTCGAGGTTTTAGTTTTACCTCAGAATTTTGCATATAAAATACTTTAGATTACTCGTACCTTTTCGTAATAGGCACGGTGTCATATTAAATGTGTGCCTTTTTGTAGTAGGCATAATTTATGGAAGAGGGCCCTTTTTGATCGACACATAATGAAGAAGACGTCTCAACTTCATAAAGGTGTAATAATGCAATAGAGTGATAGGAATTTTTCAAATATTTACGAATGTTTTTTAGGAAAGTTTTTTGTTTGAACTTTCACAACTTTTTACATGTGTTTTATTATCGTCTAAAACTCATATTGCAACTGTTTTCTTTTAACAGATTTGATATACACTTGTATTTCGTAACTGTTTTTCGTATGTAATAGTTTTTTCGAGTTAATACAAGAGAGCAACTGTTTTTCGTTCGTAATAGTTTTTATTCAAGTTGGGGTTTTCACCTGTAACTGTTTTTGTTGACAACAATTTTCAATTAGCACGAGGGAAATGATCTTACATCCGTAACTGTTTTACATTTTTTTGAACAAGTATAAGGATTTTGACATTTCATCTGTAACTGTTTTATTTTATAACAGTTTTCTATATGAGTACAAAGATTTCGTAACTGTTTTAGTTACAACAGTTTTGAGTACAATGATGATGCCCTTTTATCCATAACTGTTTTGAATAAGTACAAAGATGTGCATTTCTTCCTCGTAACTAACATTTTGCCTTTTAACCTGAACATGTTCGAACGTTTTTTGGATTAGGCTTTGTGTCGAGCCTTTGGCTCTTTCGATTTTGCTCGTATCACTTAATTTGTTGGGTAAATGGATTTTCAGGCTCGAGCTTTAACTTTTTGATAGTATTTTTTGCTTCATCTTTCCCTTCCATACTATATAGTCCCCCAAGTGTTTGAGTTTTAAAGAATAAAATCTCGAACACTTGAATATTCCTTCCTTGTGGTCCTTTTCCTGAAAAGGAAAAATATACGTGACTCGAAGGTATATAATTTTTAGATGATGACTGCTTAACCCTTTAAAACGTCCATCAGAAAGTGTAACCCTAGACCGGAAATTAAGTTATTTCCTCGCGTATTTGCAGGTCTAATATCATCATCTTGTGATGGGTTAGCTTTATGCCTATCATCTAAAAAGGTTAGTAAAATTTCAAATGTTCAAAATAAAATCGAACGTGGGGTACCTGACCGGGGGTACTTCTTTTCCTTAAAAGTAGTACTTCTTCAAGTGAATGGCATTCCAACTTGTTGGTAGGATTCTGCCGTCCATAGCTTCCAACTCGTAGGCGCCCTTCCCAGCTATGCCTCGAATTTTGTAGGGTCCTTCCCAGTTTGGATTTAGCTTTCCTGCGCCTGCTTCTTTCGTTGATTGAAAGACTTTTTTGAGGACGAAGTCCCCAATCTTGAAGTACCTGAGATGAGCTTTACGGTTGTAATAACGCTCTATGATTTGTTTTTTATATGCCATCCGTATCAGTGTTGCTTCTCTCCATGGTTCGAGCAGGTCCATATTGGTCCTCAATTCATCGTCGTTTGCTTCCTCCATGACTGTTGTAAACTTTATGCTTGGTTAGCCAATCTCCACAGGTATTAAGGCTTCTGATCCATAGACAAGTGCGAACGGAGTTTCTCCCGTGGCTGTTTTTGAAGTTGTTTTGTATGCCCATAGTACCGCTGGTAACTCATCAGGCCAGTTTCCTTTGGCTTTATCTAGCCGCTTCTTTAGATTCTTGATGATGACCTTATTCGTTGACTCAGCTTGACCATTAGCCACGGGGTGGTATGGTGTTGAAGTGATCCATTTGATTTGCCAACTTTCGAAGAATTCTGTGATTTGCGAGCCTATGAATTGTGGCCCATTATCACACACGATCTCCTTTGATATCCCAAAGCGGCATATTATGTTTCGCCATAAGAAGCTTTTAACTTCCTTTTCTCACACCTGTTTGAACGCTTCTGCCTCTACCTATTTTGTAAAATAGTCGGTTAGCATAAGCAAAAACCATACATGTCCTTTAGCTGTGGGAAGAGGTCTAATTAGGATTCCATCTTAGGCCAATAGTATCCAGCTCTAATTAGGGTTTTCACTAAGGATATCGCAACTGAGTGATTTCCACAGTGTCCTTTGTGGACTTCTTTCATCACAAACTCCGTTTGATTAGGTCTGAGGCATTTTGCTAGGGCCCCCCGAACATCTTGCGATATAATGAGTTGCGAATGAGGCAGTACCGTGAAGCTTTGCGGCGAAGTGCTTGAGCTGTTTTCTTGTCTTCAGGTACAGTGCCATTCTGCAAAAAATTTAGGATTTCCTTTCTCCAATCCCAGGTTAAATTGTTGAATGTTACTTATTTCTATCCTGGTCGATCGCTGAATGGAATAGATGAACGACAATTGCATTATTTTTGTTTGTTACTTCTGTGACGACTGCGAGGTTAGATAATGCATCTACTTCAACATTTTCCTCTCTAGGTATTTGTACTACCTTCCATGTTTTGAATTGTCTCACGAGCTTTCGTGCCTTTTCCAAATATTGTAGCATCCGAGTCTCTCGAGCGATGTAAGTCCCCTGCATCTGATTTACTACCAGTTGGGAATCGCTTTTGATTACGATTTGCTCGATTGAAAGCTCTCGTGCGAGTTCTCATCCTGCAATAACAGCTTCGTACTCTACTTCATTGTTAGTTATAGGATAACATTTGATAGTCTGCCGTGTCTTTTCACCCGTGGGTGATATTAAGACTATGCCTAATCCGGCAACTTTTATATTGGAAGAACCATCGGTAAATAGGGTCCACAGACCCGGATTAGCACCGTTGAAGAGTTGTAACTCTTTTTCCACTTCAAGGACAATGTTATTACTAAAGTCAGCGACAAAATCAGTTAAGATTTGAGACTTGATTGCAGTCCTAGGCTGATATATTGTTTCATGCTCACTTAATTCTGTGGCCCACTTGGCTAATCTTCCCGATAGCTCTTGTTTATGCAGTATGTTTCTTAATGGATACGAGGTCACAACTGTGATTGGATGACATTGAAAGTATGACCTTAATTTTCTAGATGCCATGATTAGAGCTAAGTTAACTTTTCTAGATGTGGATATTTAGTTTCAGCATCTAGTAATGTCTTGCTTACATAATAAATAGGAGATTGTTTACCTTTATTCTCCCTTACTAATACTGCACTTACAACAATTTCCGAGACGGCAAGGTAGACGTATAGCCTCTCCCCCTCCTTTGGCTTTGACAACAACGGAGGTTTTGATAGATAAGCCTTTAGGTCTTTGAGAGCCTGTTGACATTCTTCAGTCCATTCGAACCGATTTTGCTTTTTGAGAACTGTAAGGAATTTAAAACTTTTCTCGGAAGATTTGGAAATAAATCTTCCTAAAGCTGCAATTCTTCCTGTTAGCCATTGAACTTCTTTTTTGTTTATAAGTACATCAGGTATTTCTTCTATAGCCTTAATTTGATCAGGATTTACCTCAATTCCTCTGTTTGATACAAGGAAACCCAAGAATTTACCTGATTCCACACCAAAAGCACATTTTTCTGGATTAAGCTTCATATTATACCTGCGTAAAATGTCAAAGGTAATAGAGAGGTGTTGGAAATGGTCTTCTGCCCGTGTTGATTTTACCAGCATGTCATCAATGTAAACTTCCATTATTTTTCCTAGATGTTCCTGGAGCATCTTGTTCACTAGCCTTTGATATGTGGCTCCAGCATTTTTCAAGCCAAAATGCATGACTTTATAACAATAAGTCCCCCTGTTTGTAATAAAGGAGGTTTTTTCCTCGTCTGAGGGATCCATTTTAATCTGATTATAACCAGAATACGCATCTAGAAAGCTTAACAAATCATGACATGCGGTGGAATCAATCATTTGATCTGTATGTGGTAATGGGAATGAATCTTTGGGGCATGTTTTATTTAAGTCAGTATAATCTACGCATA
>ML364355.1:0-26301 GCA_005239505.1 Nicotiana paniculata | reverse complement strand
GGTTCCGGTGAGATTTGTGACATGATGGAATTGTAAGGTTTCGAGAAAAGGGAGGTCGCCGACAGCAGCCGGAATTTGTCCGGAGATGTTGGCTTGGAAGAAGGTGAGAGCATTAATCCGGTTGGTTTCTCGGTCACATTCTACGACGTACCAATCACAGCAATCTGTGTTGGGATCCCATGAGGCTAAATGGTAGGGATTACCTAAATCATTCTTGATTTTTAGGAGGACTTTTTTATCGTTCGGATTGCATCTCACTGAGTAAGAAGGGGAGGGAAAAGAAAGGAAAAGGAAGAGAGAAAGGTAAAGAATGGGATGAAAAGAGGAGTTCAATCGCCTTCTGTTATTGCATGAAATTGTGGAGTTCAAATATTGCAATTTATAGAGATTTTAATCAAAATGTGAAGTGATGAGGGTTTTTTGAGAGATTACTTGACCAATTGATACTTCGTGTCCGAAACTTGTCAATTTTCTCTTTTACATACCGATTAAAAAAATTATAAATAAGAAGGATATTTTTACTAATCTATCCTTCTAACTCTTTTTAATAGACTCTATTTATGTGGCCTCAAACTAATAAACTCAAATTAAGGAAGTGTATCGAGATCATTTATCCAAAAATTGTCATTAGTGGAGTAGCATAGAGCATATGAACAGACACCATCAAAACCAGATTTTTCGTTGCGCTAATAACCCTTTCCACCAAAATTTTCAAATTAGCTTGAAAACGTTTCAACGTGAAAACCTTTTGGAGCCGTAAATTTTTGCATGAAAATTGCTTGAATCTTATATGAAAATGAAACATCCCCCCCCCCCCCCCCCCCCCCCCCCTAAATTCCTTGTAAAAAGAATGATTGACCCGCTTAAACTATAAAATAAAAACTCGTTTGGCCATAAATTTTACCAAAATAAACAGAGCCACGAATCAACCTCATCTGACTCATATGCGTCGTTCAGGGCACCACCGTCAGAATCATCACCCCCTTTATTGACATGAACATCAGCTTCAACACCAGTCAATATATATGAAAATATTAGAATTTGTGGGGTTTCATTATTCTAAGTGTGTTGGTTGCATTGCTGGTTCCTGCACCATCTCTAAAACTATGATAATGATAATTTTCAGTGGAAAACGGTTTGCCAAAACTAGTACAACAGATAGCACATAAGCTTCAGATGGAAGCTCATTAAGATTAAAACATGGCACATTAGAAGGCATATGACTCGTGAAAAATATTTGTAGGCTCAACAACCTTCAATAATTCAGTTTTAACAAACATTTCAAGCACATCAAAATTCATCATATGTCTTAATCTATCAGGTGCCCTCAAAAATCATGTAATGTATCAACATTAGAAATTTCTATATATCGAGCAATACCCTGTGTGGTATGATATGGCCACCAAGAAGAGATAACAAGGGTTACCTCGTTAGGCTTGGTTTTTATCCTAATATGCAAGTTCCTAACTAGCCACTCATACTTAATATTCAACGGAAGTTTCACCATGGCACGAGCACCACAACTATATCTAACTGTATCAGTTTCATAAGTTAATACATCATGAAATGCATGTATCCTAGCATTTGTTTTCAACAAAAGGCGCACCTTCGGTTGATTTTGAAATTAACACTGAAGGTGCAATTACTCAACGCGCCTTCTTCACATATTATACTTAACGGTACGTCTATTTGGGAACGTTAATATTAAAAAGAAAAAGATTTGCTTGTGTGGCGCGCCTTCATTATTGATGGAAAAAAAAAAATAACAAACTCATTTATTGGAGTGGTGCTCCATTGCTTACTATTTAAGTCAAGCCTTCTACATAAACATTGCAAGGAGACAAAGTCATCAAATTTTACCCAAAATGATCTAAATATGCATGTTCAATCTGATAGTTACTTTTTTGGAACTTTGCAATATTTATGGAGGTGGCAAATGTACTGTTTACACTTTCAAAAAGATTTAATTTTAAGGGTATAATGGAAAATATTTAATTTACTCTATCTTTGGTTTTGTAAATTGAGAAGTAATTTGGGATAGATATTTTTAAAAAGATAGGCAAGCAGTATGGGACAGGGGCAAAATTGGTACTCCGTTTTTGACTGATGACATATCTTGAAAATTGAGAACTCCATCATGATTCATGACAATACATGTTAGAAACATAAAAGATGCTTCTAACATTTAATTCAAGCAAAGTTAGAAGCATCTTTATGTTTGTTTTTATTACTCCATCACGACGCTTTCAGATTTTTAACCTTTTAATTTTAATCAGATATTTGAATACAAAAATTTAAATGTTTTAAAATAAAATTTATATATTTAGAAATTACATAAAAAATATTATAAATCATAATAGTTAATGAGTTAAAATATTTAAATAGCATATAAAAAAATAATAATTCACTTAATTCTCAAAATCCGAATACCTTTACGTGAATGGAAACGAAGGGGTACTTACTAGTTAGTACATATCTTTTTTTTTATTCTTATGTTTCCTGCTGTACTAACAAAATTCCAATCTTCATCTAAGTATATTATAGGATTTTTTTTTAAGAGGGCTTTGCTTCTAGGCATAGATGAGAGAGTATATTATATGTGTATTTATTAAAAAGATACTCTCTCCATAATAATTTATTTGACGGTTCTTTTTGCCAGGAATTTTTTATATGCTCTTTAAGAATTTTAAATTATTAATTATTGCAACATTTGGCATCGATTTATGACGCATCACTTTGTTATGCACATATTTGCCACTCTTTAAATTTGACGTCAGCAAATTAAATAAAAACTTTCACCTTATAAAAATTTTGACCACCCATATTAATGGGAACAATATGGGACCACACATCGAATGAAAAGGACATTGTTTACATTTGGTCTTGTAGCTGTAGTATACTCGATGTTGCGTTAGAGTTTTATTTAACGAAAATATCTTTAATTTCATCTAGGTTAAATTGGTTTGGGTATACAAAACAATTATTCCGATCCAACGAAATTGTTAAAGAAAATGAAAATTTCTCTTAGCTTTTTAATCATGTAAAAAGAACAGAATGAAATGAATCATTTCAATTCACGTGGCTTAGCGCATTATTCTGACTCCAACGTACCTAATAAAGAATTGGTGCTGTCCTAATTAATAACCACGGAAACATAGTACATGAGATTAGTCGCTTCAATTAGGACTTTTTTATCCGATCGAGAAGAAATTACCAAACATTTAACGTTCGCTCACACTTGGTGTCAATGAGGTTTTTTTTTAGAGAAAAAAGAAAATTATACATTCACCATATGAATACTAAGTAATTAGGCTGGGTCAAAATAAGCTAAAATTTAGGTCATAGTATAACTCGTCGGATTTTTACCAAGCTTTTATTAATGTATGTTATTTTCTTATGGATTGTTTAATTGTCAAATAAGATATTTTGTTTTTGTTACGGTCATATATAATATATCAAACAAAAAAATTATTTTAAAAATATTTTAGCAAAGTTATTCTTGGATCAATTTAGACTAAAAATTAGCCTAACTCTAGATGGAACACAAAACCTTAAATAGTACAACTGCGAGGAATATTGACTGAAATATTTTCTAGGGAACCCTCAAACATAGAACTAGCCGTTATTACTCTAATAGATGGAACATTGTCGAATGACCCATCTCGACCTCGACGACGACATGTTGTTTCCTCATGACCTCGACCTTTTGAAGCCAAATATTATATCATGTTAACGATACATGGTAGCCTTCGAAGGATATCTTAATGTTGACTTGGTCCACATATATTTATGGTAATTTTTAGCCCATATAGTTAGTCCCTGTGCTTGTTGAGGCCGTCCTCGTGGGCGAGTTCAATGAGCGGATAACAACAGTCGTGGTCGTGGTGAAAAACAGGTGACGTGGGGCTTCGTGAACTGCATATCTCAAATCTTAAATTTTTTGGGTGATTCAACGGAACCATCTTGTCACAGACAAGATGTGACATCATGATATCATTCATCATGATGATGTCGCTTCCCGACGTATCGCGTCGATTCATGCGCGACCCCTGATTGGCTCTGTCGTTTCGATTCTAGTGATAATTATGGTTAATCATTTTGAGTTCGATGCCCTCGTCTCTATAAAAGGGGGTGGCTTCACCATAATTCAAACTTTACATTCTCTAAACTTCTCCTTTGAGTTTCCTTCTTTTGTTTCATAACAATTCTTCATATTTGCAGCTTTTACTCTCTGCGTTTTTCTCAGCTTCCATAACCATGTCGAATCTTCCTTCTGATGTAAATGAGGAGAACCATTCCATTCTTTCGATTGTTGTATTTCCCGTTCATGGGGAAGACGCCTTCGTTGCTGTTGAGGAGGAGGCTTTCCCTTCAATGGAGGAGATCATCCCCCGTTATCCTAATGCCAAACCTGATCTCCAACGGCCGCTAGAAGTGAAGACCGAGAAATTCCAATCCACGATGATGGCCAAGTGCTTGGCTGAGCTTAAAACAAAAATTGGTCTTCCCGACCATGTGGAGCTAGTTCTCCTTGGTAGTGATCAAGTACACATCCACCAACCTGGGTACTATGTTCTCTATGCCTACCCATTCGTTCCTCCTCCTCCTGTTGATGGAGGAATTTTTTGCCATTACAACGTTTGCCCTGCTAAGCTCGCCCCCTATGTTTACAAAGTGATTAAGATGCCGTTGAAGTTTTTCGAACTGGCCGAGGCTGAGGTCATGGTGCGTCACTTGGTGCATCTTTTTGCACCCTATTTTTATCGAGGAATGATGTTGAATCTCCGACACCGTGAGAGCAAATGTTTGGTACTGAAAATGGACGATAAAGGTAGCCGACAGTTTTGGCTCGATTATTTCTTCATCAAGACCGAGGCCTTCATAGCTGATATTACTGATTTCCCCGAGGCCACCATACTCATAAGTACTAGTGTTTTTGCCTTTACACTTTCAAATATTTCATTCATTCCGAGCTGGTCGTGTGATCCTTATTTTCCTTCAGCCGTTGGTCAAACTCTTCAATTGGTGACTTATCTCACCAATTGGGTCAGGCAGGTTATCCTATGCACCTTGGGGATCCGTGATTGGCCGAGCTTCTTTCAAAAGTTCAAACCAACCCTCCATTCGACATGTGATTTTCTTCTTCTGGTCGTCGTCGTACTCATATTGGTTTACGTTGTCATGCTTAATTTTTGTGTTTTATCAAGGTTCCATGAGGGGGGATATAAGAAGGAACATGGCGCATGTGCCCTCGTGAGAAGGGCCGCTATGCCTTCCGCCTCCGCCCCCGTCTTAGTTGTTGCGCCTGCTCCTCCCTCGTTTTCACTCATCGATGAAGATTATTAGGTCTTTCCACGTGACGTGGACCTGAGGTATCGCAAAAGGAAGGTTTTGGATGTAGTAGTAGGAGTACCCTCGATCGTCAACTCATTAGGGGATGAGTTTGTGGTACATGAGACATCGACAATACATATTGGGGATTGTGTTGGGGCGACCTTTGAGATCCCTCAGTTTGAAAAGACCATTGTGGGTGTGATTTCGCATCTCCAGGAGGAGATGACCGTGGAGGGGACATTTGGTGATAGCTCCACGCCTTTAGGGCAAGAAGAGGCCTCTTCCTCTAGGTCGTCAGGGGATGCTTCTCCTATTGATGGGACAAAGGAAAGGGTGTCGTCGACAAGGGTGACGAATCGAGTTCTGACATGGACCCTGATGATATTAAGATGATTGGCGAGGGGACTACCCAAATAGAGGTGAGGATGGGGGGTAGGGGTGGGGGTGGGGATTCAAGGACTATTACGATTCCCAGGGATTCTGGTCTGATGAAGAATATCGAGAACGTGGTCAACATTGTCGGTCCTCTCTACTCCAAAGCTGAGTGGGTGACTCTAGAGGAACTGACTAACAGTAACTTGTCGAAGAGAATTGCTGGCCTCGCCTTCAGGGTAAGTGTAGTCATTCCTCATTCTTTTTTCTTCACTTTGACTTGCTTCTAGGCTCTAACTTTTACTTTTCCTTGATTTGTAGAATATTATTCTGGAGTTTAAAAGTGTGCGGAGGGAGAAGAAACAGAAAGAGATTTATCAGAGGTTAAAGGGAAAGTACCAGGAGTTTCGAAAAAAGTACCAGGATGCCTAGAGGCAGTTTCGCGAGGAGGGCGACGTATCGACCGTGAGGGAGGAGTTGAAGAAAATGGATGAGGAGCTGATGGTGGCAGTGGAGAGGTTCAACATTCTCTAGGGAGCAATGAAGAGAATAAAAAGAGGATCTCGAGTTGAGCAAGGGCATGGAGGCCTAAAGCAGCGACCTTCAAAGTCAGGTGGTTCAACTGCAAAGTGAGTTGGAGGGGTGTCAATTTCAGATGGATTCTCTCAGGGGGGAGGTTGCCAAGAAGCAACAAATGTTCAAGCAGGCGGAGTCTTCCCGACTGGATTCTCAGAGAGAGGTTGACATTCTAGAGTTGGTGAACAAGACTCTCCATTCTGAGCGAGATAACATTTAATCAGCAGCGGAAGCTAAAGAAGCCATGATCGAGGAAAGGATTGGAGAGTTGGGTAAGGGGAACTCTGAGCTGCTCGAGTAAGATTATGTTCTTGAGGCCAAAAATGCCTCACTGCTCGAGCGGCCCTCTACATCTCACGCCTCTGTGTTTCCTGACATTCCCCGAGAGAGATACGAGGACTGGATCCACGTTGAGTCAAGGTTGTACATGATCCATAAACTGAATAATACAGGATCTATCTATGAGATGGCCCTCGAGGAGGCTCTAGTTAAAGCTCGTGAGGCACGACTTCATGTGACTATGCTCCCGCCATACCTCAGCCTGATTCTGAGGAAGATGATGAAGGGGGTGTGGATCACCTTGCAGATAGCGCTTGGTATGATTCCTCTTATGGTCGAGGCAAGGATGGAGAGGACATCAGTGTTGATACCCAAGTTTTTCATATATATTTCAAAAATACATATATATCTTCAAAATAGTGCATGGGCATCAACTAGTATTTTGCCATAGTTTTCTGTAATTTTAAAGGATTTTTAATTAATTTATCCAATATTTTATTATCTAAATAATTACTAATTGCATCACAAATGATTTTATAGTAATTTTATTACTTAATTTTTATCGTTTATATTATATTAAGCTTTAATCATTTTATGCATAATTATATTTACATCTCTTAGGTTATAATTCCAATAACTTTGCAATAATAACTCATGCGTGCATAATTATATTATTTACGCAGAAAAATGATTTTTTTTATAATTTTATAATGTTAAATAATTATTTTAAATAATTTCCATATACAAATGGCATTTTTATCATCTATTAATTATTTTTATAAATTATTTTATTAGTTTGATTGGATATTTAAAACATAGCCCCTTTTATTAAAATTTTTCGAAGCTACCCAACCCAATACTAACCTAACCCATAACCCAATACCCTGACCCATAACCCATACCCATACCCGTCTGATTAACCCGCCCCACCTAAAATAGTCAATCCTGGCCGTTGATCTCAGAAGATCAACGACCCTAAACCTTCAACCCCTTTTTTAATATATCAAACCCCCAAACCCTATCTCACTTTTTCCAACACGCCGTCTTTGGATCCCCCACTCTCTTTTCTTCTCTCTCACCCTTTCAAACCCTAGCCCCGCGGTCACACATCCCTCTTGATTCATGGGATTTTTCTTCGATTCCATGCCTTATTTGGCTTCATCTCTTTATTGGTTATACAATTCCTATGTTACTTGATGTGAATCTCAAGAAACTTGAACCAAATCTAGTTCAAAGTCTTTCATGTCTCGGCTATTTCGTCTATGTTCACTCTGATACTTGTGAGTACGAATGTTTTCGTATTTTATGGTTTAAAATCTCTGGTTCAAACCAGATTTGGTTCGCTTCTATTTTTCTATGAACCTGGATATTTCCTGGATAAATCTGCTTAGATCTTGTTAGATCTGAAATGATTTAATGTTTGTTTTAGTATTTCCCCTTTAAAATTTCGATATTTCTGTTTCTTACTACTTTTATTATCTTATGACCGATTTTCTAGGGTTTTGGTTCTAACGGATTTTTGCAAGAAAATGTTTTAATGTTTACATGTTTCATCTATGGTTTGGTTATTTATTGTTTGACTGATTTTACTTGATTTAATTAATTCCATCTATATGTATTTCCTAGGATTTCGATTATTTGACTATTTATCCTAATGCTAATTGATTTTACCTACCTACATTGGGTTTTGAAATCAGCTTTCCTTTAGTACCAGTATTTCCTTATTAAGATTTTACTTGTTCTTATCTTATTTATGTGAATTATTACTCGTACTACTTTCCTTAACTCCCTTATTGGCCTGATTTTTATGCTTTGATTATGGACCTGACTCCTAATTGATTTCTGGACTTATCTCTTACCTTATTTAACCTAGTAATTAACTACTGATTAATTCCATATAATGTTTTCCCTAAATTAAAATGGTACTAGCCTGATTTTATGCTATTTTGTCCTGTTAATGGATTGGAGCCGACTTCTAATTGATTCTGGAAATTTTTCCTTACCTTATTTGATATGGTACTTGACTACTATTTGATTCCATATAATGCTTTCCCTAAATTAAGTGGTATTAGCCTGATTTTATGCAATTTTGTCTTGTTAATGGATTGGAGCCGACTTCTAATTGATTCTAGAACTATTTCCTTACCTTATTTGATCTGGTGCTTGACTACTGATTGATTCCATGTAATGCTTTCCCTAAATTAACTGGTATTAGCCTGATTTTATGCTATTTTATCATGTTAATTGATTGAAGTCGACTCTAATTGATTTTGAAGTTATTCTCATGCCTTATTTGTGTAGGACTGATTCATTACCTTATTTTGTCTATCTCATTGAGACTATTTAAACCCCTTCCTAATTCCCTTTAGAAGAGACTCAAATCCTGCTATTCTAACAAAAACCTAAGTTCTCTTTGTTCTCTCTTGTTCTGATTTCTGTACTAAGTGGTTATTATTTGGTCGGCTGAAAGCCAAGGCCAAATTATTCTGGAAATTAACTGCTAGTGCACCTTTACTTGCTTTCTTCTCAACCGGTATGCCCTAACCTTTGTAATTCCATTCTCTATGCTTTGTTTGACTAGCCTGTTTCAATTCCTAGCATGATTCTGTTCTTTCTATGACAATTTGATGATACTGTTAACTTAAGGCTAAGTTATTTCAAATAGCATGAATCCTCTCCTAAGATTAAGGTTTAGTCTGTTTTCTTGCAAGATACTGTAAACATGTGATCACTTGTTCGTTGCTTAACTCATATGTCCCGTCTGCTTAATTCAAATGTTTTGTCTAATTGATTCTATGTTTTAGCCACGACTATTTTAAATACTAGCATGAATACTTACCTAATCACATGCCAATCTGCTTGAACTATGTGCTGAACATGAATTCTGTTTGTTTCTTGATGCAGTTCTGTTTGCAATCTTATAACTTGAATCTGTTTGTTTCTGAAAATTAAGCTATTTCTAAAACCTGCCCCCTCTATTTTCCCTTCATGGAATGGTTTTCCAAACTCCTACTCTTAATTATTTAGGTTCCTACCACCCCAATGTGAGCACTACCTAGGGTCCTCGAGACTCCTTTGAAATCTCACACATTGGGGCTGGTTTTCCAATCTTTTATGAGTTACCTACTGAATATGATTCTGGTGTGAGCATTGCCTTGGGTCCCTGAGGACTTTGGGAACTTTGACACAGTGGAAGCTTGACTTTTAATGTGCCATGGATGGATCATTTCTATACTCCAAAGTTGTTCTGTTGGAAGGCCGAGTTCCCAGGTTTATATTAGGCCTATGAAGGCTCCATATAGTGTAATGGATACTATTATGTAATTTATTCATTCCGGGTTGTAATAATTTCTGTAATAACAGATTTGGGGTTGATTAGTGAAAGCTGGGGGGTTTCTTTCTATTTTTGTTAAAACTTGGGTAGAAATCCTGCCTATATGTTTAATTAGGGTGATCAAGTCATGTGATTGCTATTACTTGTTTAGAGATCCTGCCTATAGGAATTTCTAGATTTTTTAAGTTCTGTACTTTTACACTTGCATATTAGAAATCATGTTTATAGGCTTTTCCGTTAGTTCTGCATTAGAAATCATGTTCCTAGGACCCACACATATTTTTAACTCAACGTGCATTAGTGACCATGTCTATAGGATTCTGTTTGAAATAATAACCTTTTATGGCAATCTGCTTAAAATTCTACCTACATACGATTATTAGATCAGTTCAAACCTAGAAATCATACCTATAGGAGAACTAATAGATATCACGCCTATAGGGTGAAATTAGTTTTCAAACCTAGAAATCATGTCTATAGAAGTTTAAATCAAGTCAGTAATTAGAAATCATGCCTATATGAAATAAAGATCAGTCTCAACTTAGATATCATGCCTATAAAGGTATAAATCAATTCTGCAATTAGCAAGCATTCTTATAGGACTTAAAAGGAGTAAAAACCTGTCTTTATGTGTTAAAATCAGTAGTTCACTTAGAAACCATGTTATAGGTCTATAATAAACTCGTAGAAACCGTGCCTATAGGGTTCCGTTAATCAGTTATGAGTTCTACCAATTCTGGCTATCACTTAGGCAAATCTGTAAGGATTGTTAATGATTCGGGGCCTAAGAACTGTGACAATTTGCTGCCTAGAAGTGCCCAAATTCATGCTTAATTAGTAGGCAAGCTAATAGGTCTCGATGCTCGCCTTAAAACTGTTTCTTTACATTCTGTTTCTGCTCATGTAGATATCCTGCCTATAGGATTCTAAAATTAACAAAGTATGCTGATCCATTTGCGTGCATTTGTTGCTTATATGTGGAGGTTAATGTGAGCCCTTATGTGTTTCTTTACATGAAAGTCCTATTTGTATTTTGTCTGTCGCCTAGATTTCTCATTTTTAAGTACTATAGGTCAGTCTAGAACCATCCTAAATAGAGGTCCTAATATCTCCAGGGCCATAGGTAAGGGACGGTAGTGCACACATAAGGAACGAGTTAGTAGCTATTAGAAACTTAGGTAACAACTGAAAGATAGTAATTGGGTAGTAAAGGAGTTGATAGCCCGTGCGCTAATGCTATGAGTAATACTCCAACTTGGGGAAGTTACAAAGTATTGCATGGAATGATCCTATAGACTAAAAAACCTAGGACCCCCTCTTAATTCCGTTTATAGTAACTTGTATTGTCCAAATTGTTTTCCTCCCATTTTAGACTAATTCACTTAATTTAAGTTCGGCCGGGACCCACCGTTTTGGACCTCGAGGGGTGCCTAACACCTTCCCCCCGAGGTAATTCGAGCCCTTACCCGATCTCTGGTGATGCAAACTGGTTTATGAGTTAATTGCTCTAGGTTCCCTAATGCACTTTAATCCATTAGGTGGCGACTCTTCCAATCCCTTAATCCAATCCCAAAAAGAAGGAGTTGTCCTAGAAATGTCGAAGCCCGATTTCGCGAGAAAAAAGCGGTGCAAAAGCATGGCGACTCTGCTGGAGATATTTCTAGGCTCTTACCATAACGAACCTCATTTGTGTGAATTAGTCTTTAAACACGTCTTTATTATTCCATCAATACTTGCATATCCTTTCCCCTTCCCACTTTATGTGTATCTATTTGCCTATCTTCAGTTATTTACAATTTCTCTTTCTTGTTTTATTACTCTTTACTGTGAAACTGACTTGTCACTTTGTTTTTTTTCTTAAATGCCTTTACAATTATTAAGTACCGCATTTTATCATTTTTCACCGTGCAAATACTTGACAATGTGTTATTTTCTTTTTGCATAAATCATGCTCAACATCATATTCCATTCGTGCATAATTAATACCATAGAAACGCTTGATGAGTGTTTGCGCTCTTCCTATATCACCCTATTTGAATTTGGAAAGGCTTATTTGCGGTAAAACTAGTTGATCAGAGGTGCAGTCGACGGTTCCGTGCCTTTCCCCCTCAAGTCGTCCGCTTGAGGGTACCAGTCTAGACTTATATAGAAACCTTACTCTGATTATAAATGTACATGCATCATGGTCAAACCTAGCATGGGTTAATATGTTGTCCACATAATAACCCTTGAAGGAAAGCCTTGTCCAAAGTCCACCGGGGTTTCCATAATCCCAATGGACGCAACCACGATCTGTGCATTAATTTGGAGAAATAAGTGCCAATATGCTAATCATTAATGTATAAATAGTCGAATCTGGAGGGGAAAAGGGTCTAACTCTATTTGTTTTGCAGAAAAATGAGGCTCGAAGTCCCCAGGTTCGGCATGGTCCGTGACATACCACCATTGTTGCTGGATTGGTGGGAAGACCGTCCGTTAAGTGATAAAAACCATGTGGAAAGTTTCCTTGGAAATCTACCTTCCCTATTAGATATCCAACCAAACAACATGTTGATTGAAGCTACTACTATGTTCTGGGACGGAGAAAGGGCCGTATTCCGTATTGGCAACATAGAAATGACTCCTCTTTTGGAAGAAATAGGGGGATTCCCCGGACTACCTTGGGCCAGTCCCGGTTTATTGGTGCCAAATCACACTCCCAGAGGGTTTCTGAAAATGATGGGTTTGAAAAAGAATGACGACTTGGTGTGTCTGAATAAGTCCTACGTACCCTTTGGCTTCCTTTATGAGCGATACAGTCACATCAAATCCTACCTTTATCTTCCATGAAGAGTTCTCTATCACTTCCTTGGGTTGGATTCATCGTAGGGTTTTTGTGTTTATCGTCTGCTTCTTGAGTATGATAGTGTTTCCAAGCAAAAATGATAGAGTTCATACCAGGATGGCCATGGTAACCAAAGCTTAAATGGGGGTAATCGAGAGACAACCATATACTATTGTCCCTATGATTATAGTAGACATATATCGGTCCTTGGATCGTTGCCAGAAGGGGTTCAAACACTTCGAGGTTTGTAATCTGCTACTACAAATTTGGTTGCTAGAACATTTCCAGAGAGGTTAATACCGCCAGGAGTTTCCGCGAAGGCCGTGGAACGATCACATAGCCTTTCATCACCCCAAGAGAATGACTTTTATCCCATATAGGTTTTCTCAACCGGAGAATGCTACAAAATGGGTGCAATTTTTCGACAACTTCACTGAGGACCAGGTTCATTAGATGTTCGAGTGGTTCCCTACCAATGAGTTCTTCATCCAATCTAGGGACGCTCCACACTTGGTGTTGATCAGGTTAAGGGGTATACACCCTTATGTTCCTATCAGAGTCATGAGACAAGCCGGTAGAAAATAGATTATACCAGGAGTCTCCAAAATGAGTCACTACAGGGCGGATTTCCAAGATGATGACATCCCATATAAATGTGAAGCTCAACATATATGGAATTTGAAGATTATTGTGGAAAGGGACACTATCAAGCCGGATCGATATCACCCAGGGCATGTGTGCTTTTACCCATCGTGGTTGGAGGACTGCATAGCAGGAATAGTCGAGCCAGGGGTCAGTCGAGGAAATAGAGTCATGGATTAAGCTGCCGAAGCACAGGTAAAGTATAACAGACTGCACAAAAGAATTCGTGAGTCCGAGGCTGAGCATCTGGAACAACACAAGACTGATACGAAATTATCAATGAATGGAGGTAAATGGCTACCAAATCAAATGAAAGGTTAGAATATCTGGAGCAGGGTCTGATGGAGTTGGAAGGGAAGATGAGGAAAAGAGTCATAGACTACCAGAATGCTGAAGGTATCGAAGGAGGACATCTCGCTAGGGCATACCTGCTGCTGGACATATGCGACCTGGGGAACCTGATCGGCGAAGCCAAGAAAACCAGGCCTGGAGAAGGTCCTTCTAGGACCAAGTAGATTAGGTTTACTCGTTTTTGCTTTTCGAATGTAATAAGGCCAAGTGCCATTAGTGACTTACCTTATTGTCATTTTAGATTCGTCTTATTTATTGCGTTAATGAAATGAGGTAATTATTGGCATTAAAATTCTTCAAATCTACTTTTCGCTAGGCCTACCTCGGGCACAACGAGGCTCTCAAATTAGGACGCGAGTTTACATTCTCGCAATATGTGTTCAAATACTGTAAACATTTTTCAGAACTCTTACTAACTTGGTTACCTTTTATTTTTCTTTCTTTTTTAATTATTCCCATACCCTAAGGTTGGTTCACACATACTGGCATCATCAGCATATCACACCAGATCCAGAGGCCCTCCACCTCCTCCTCCTCCAAGTGCATCAAAAGGCAAAGGGAAAGCTAAGATGGACAATATGAATGGAGACAATACCTCACATGCTGAGAATGCGGAAACTTCTGATGGTCGGAGTACTCCGGCACCAAATGACTTGGTTTTGCGGCTTGAAAAGAAAATACTTGAACTACAAAGTGAGCTTGAGAAGGTCCATAACTTGGCAAACGTCTCCCTCACACTAAACGACCCAGATATCAACCATCCAAATACCCAAAACGTGGCACCTCCTCAGAATACACCCAACCAATGCCCGCAGAATCGTCCCGCACCCCACCAATATATGACCGCTCCTTAAAATCCTTTACCCATACCTAAACCGCCTCAACATCAGCATCTCCCAACTCAATATCCGCAAACCACTTACCACACTCCTCAGAATACCCTACATCCTATTCCCGATCCCCAAAATTCAATCAATGATCACCACTATACCTAAACTCCTGGATTTCACCAAAACAACCACATATATGTGGAAACCTTACCCCACTCTACTCAACCAATCTCATATACACCAAAATCCGCCGAGAAGGACCCGCTCATTAAGAACATGGCAGAGGAGCTCAAGAAAGTCACAAGCCGAGTTCAGGATGGTGAAGGAGGCAAAGGAATCGAAGGTTTGAATTATGAGGATTTATGCATTCAGCAATATGTGGAACTGCCGGAGGGTTACAAAGCTCATAAGTTCGAGATGTTCGATGGGACGGGTGACCCAAAGGTACATTTGAGAACCTACTGTGACAAGCTCGTAGGGATTGGAAAGGACGAAAGGATTCACATGAAGCTATTCATGAGAAGCCTTACTGGAGACGCCCTATCTTGGTACATAAGTCAAAATCCCAAGAAATGGGCTAATTGGGTAAGCATGGCATCGAATTTTATGGATAGATTCATATCAACACGGATAATGCACCAGACATCTTCTATATCCAGAATCTCAATAAAAAGTCCACTGAGACTTTTCGCGAGTATGCTACTCGATGGAGGTCAGAAGCAGGGAAGGTCAGGCCGGCATTATATGAAGAGCAAATGAACAAGTTCTTTGTCAGGGCTCAAGATCCTCAATATTACGAAAGGTTAATGGTAATAGAGAATCACAAGTTCTCCGATATCATCAATCTCGGAGAAAGGATCGAGGAAGGTATCAAAAGTGGAATGGTGACAAATTTCGAGGCACTGCAGGCCACAAATAAAACACTACAATCAGGTGGCATATAAAAGAAGAAAGAAGTGGGAACAGTAATGGTTGCCCAGGGTCCGAAATCTCCATTTGTGTACCAGACACATCCACCCACATACCAACCTTCACCTCCCAGATATCCTCAATCCACTACCGCCTACCACACCTATAATACCCAACCAGCCTATTATTATTCACCTCCAACTCGTCCAAATTACCAAAAACCCAGGCCCAATTTTGATCGCAAACAACCCAGACAATACACCCCCATTGCTGAACCTATTGACCAATTGTATGAAAGATTAAAATTTGCTGGATATGTCACCTCTATTCCCGCCGTGGCTATGGAAAACTCATCAGGATGGGTCAACCCAAACAAGACGTGTATGTACCATTCCGGTATGAAAGGACATACTATTGATGAATGTTGCACCCTGAAAGATAAGATCCAAACACTGATTGATACCAAGGTAATATAGGCGAAAGAAACAATACCCAATGTCCGCAACAACCCCCTCCCAGATCATAGGGGTGAAGGAATCAATGTAATAGAAACCGATGAAGAATGGGATCCCGAGGGATCAATCAGACTTATGTGGGAAGGTGATGATCCTAAGAAGACGGCAGTCACGCTCAATCCCATTGTGGTATAGGTACAGCCGCCGGTCAAAGTTGAGGTAGCCGCATCGTCTCCCTTTGAAATAGAAGTGACACCACCTGCAGCTACACCTGCTCCGTTTGAGGTAGAAGTATCCACACCTTTCACTGTGACGGTGACGGTGACATCCACACCACCTTTCAGTTCCAATGTTGTACCTTGAGATTATATTGCCAAAGCAGGAGAAAAGGGAAAGTAAAGATGGAAGAGTCCGACGTCGCTGAAGGAATGAACAGAACAAGAAGAATTTACACACCTGAGCATTTGGGAGATACCAGTAAGCAAGTTTCTAACAAACAACCCGTCATTGAAACTGGTCCAGACAACCTTTGGAGGAAAGTACAAGCAAGAGAGTATTATGTTGTTGATCATCTGAATAAGACTCCTGCCAAGATATCTATCTTATTGTTGCTGCAAAATTCTGAAGCACACAAGAATGCTCTGATGAAGGTACTGAATGAAGCATATGTGCCCAACAACATTACTAGCGGAGAAATGACCAACATGGTGGGACAAGTGCTAGAAAGCCATAAGATCACCTTCCATGAAGATGAATTGCCACTGAAGGATTGAGCCACAACCGGGCACTGCACATCACAGTGCAATGTGAAGATAAGTTCATTGCCGGAGTTCTGATAGATGGAGGGTCCAACCTCAATATCTGTCCGCTGACAACTCTGAAAAGGTAGGGCAAGGTCCTACATGAAATACGAGCGGGGACTATAAATGTGAAAGCATTCGATGGGTCACATAGAGCCACGGTTGGGGAAACCAACCTATGCTTGCAAATGGGTCCTACCTTGTTCGATGTTGAATTCCAGGTGCTAGACATATCCACCTCTTACAATCTGTTGCTGGGACGGCCTTGGATACATGCCGCTAGATCTGTCGCATCCACTTTGCACCAGGTGGTAAAATTTGAGTGGAACCATCAAGAAGTGATCATCCATGGAGATGGGAGCAATCCCATTTACACGAGTCAGACTGTTCCGGTGGTAGAAAACAGAATGAAGTTAGGTGGAGAAACCTACCATCGCATTGAGCGTGTTAACGCGATTGAGAAGGATAAATGGTGGAGTAGCAAAATATAGAGCATACTGGCATGGGCAGGGTATGAACCTGGTAAGGGGCTTGGTAAAAAAAATCTTCAAGATATCTCCAAACCAATACAACTGAGACGCCATGGCACAACCTTCGGGCTTGGATATCAGTATATCTGGCAGTAATATCAGAGTTGGTCGCAACCATGGCGTGGTCCATACTATCCTCTTGAGCAACCCGTGTGTCACGACCCAAAATCCATTAAAGGTCATGATGGCACCGGACACCACTGTCAGGCTAGCCAACACTAAATAGTTAATTAAATTCTCATTTTAATATTTTTCAAATTATTTCTTTTCATTATATAAAATAGAAAATAATGAACTTCCACTAAGTAACAAATGTCTTTAACAAATTCAAATAATGGATACATCCCATAGTCATCCCATAACCCGGTGTCACAAGTGCATCAGCAATTTCTAAAAAATAAGATGTAATGCAATAATCTGTCCGGAATACAATTGAACAGTAGAGGAGGTACAATACAATACTCTGAAAGAGACTCTGCTGGTTGCGGTCGTCCAGAGAGGTGCAACTCCCCTAAGTCTCTGTATCGCCCATGTCGCTGCGCCTACTGGGCCGCTAGATATATATATATGCATGTGCAAAAAAATGCACAGCAAGAGTAGTATGAGTACAAAAATAACGTGTACCTAGTAAGTATCCCGCCTAACCTCAAAGAGGTAGTGACGAGAGGTCGACTCCGACATTTACTAGTGGTCCAATAATATCATGTACAATAAAGAAATGAATAAATATGAAACAGAGTAAATATATGAAACTAACAAGTATAAATTACGCGGTACAATTCTCTTCTTTTCAATTTACTCGGCTCTCAACTAGCAAGTTTTCCTCCATGATCGGAGCATATATATAGATATAGTGAATTTCATCAAGAGGTTGTAATAATTCAATTAAGGGAAAACCCCTTTGATACACTGGCTTCTAGCCAAATATTGCGCACGATTCCATGAGGATAATATATATAAGAAATGCCGAGGTGTACAGCCCGATCCAACATTAAAGTAAATTGTGCAGTGCTAGAGGGTCGAATGGCGCGAACCATAGATGCATCTATTAACTTGCCGAGGCGAATGGCCAGCTCCCATGAGAGTGTGGTACATAAATCCTGTCGAGGCGAACAACCCGATACCATAAGAGTAGTAGAAGGAAATACTCCGCTCACAAAACATACATGCGACGCGGTTACACATAGATTTCTTAGTTATTATAATATTCCTCAATTCCTTTCGAAATTACGAAGTTCAACGAAACCTTTTAAATCTTAAATTTCTTAAATTCAACTTCTTTTAAAACATTTAATAAGTGAACTCAATCTCGCTCCCTCTCAAGGCAAACAATAAACATAAATCAATAACAATATCAACAAGGAATTATGCAAGCCTAAAACTACCCGGACATAGGCCTCGATAGTAGCCACGTACGGACTCTCGTCACTTCGTGCGTACATAGCACCCACAAATAGAAGCACATAACATTTTAGTCCACCTATGGGGTTAATTCCCTCTTAGAAGGTTAGAAAGGAGACTTACTTCGATCTGAAGTTCCATAACCGGCTCCCAAGCCCTTCCGACAACTCAATTCGGTGCACTACGCTCCAAAACTAGTCAATAATCATGCAAATCCATAAATTTATGCTCAATTACTCATAACAATCCAATTTATAACAATTCCTAACCCCAATCGTAAAGTCGATAAAAATCACCCTCGGGCCCACGTGCCCGGATTCCGAAACTTTTCAAAAATAAAGTTTACCCATAACCTCATAATTCCATGCCCAAATTCGTGGCCAAAATCCAAAAGTATAAATTTCTAGGTCTTCTACCCAAAAACCACGATTTCCACCAATTTCCATGTTCAAATCCATATGAAATCATGTATTTAACTTAATACTTGCAAAAATTACTTACCTCATAGAAGATGATGAAATCCCCTCTCTTCAAAGGCTCCAAAATCGCCCAACTAAAGTGAGAAATGAGTGGAAAATGGCCAAATCTTGTTCTTCAAACATTCTGCCCAGACGATATTCCGAACCTGCGGTGCACCAGCCGCACCTGCGAAATTTCCATCGCAGGTGCGGTTTCCCCCAAGCTAGGCGAAATTCGCTTCTGCGGATAAACTTCTGCACCTGGACCCAGGCTGCCTTTATCATTCCCGAACCTGCGACGCCAGACTGCATCTGCGTCCTCGTAGGTGCAGACAACTCTTCGCACCTGCGATCAGTGCCCTTCATCACCCAAACTACACCTGCGACCATTTCCTCGATTATGCGGTGTTGCGCCTCCTTTTTCCTCACGGAGATCGGGTTTATGACATTGGTTGGGACAACTCTTTCCTTTTGGGAAAGGGGTTTGCATATTTTGAAGAGTCGCCACCTAATGATTTTAACGGTGCGTTAGGGAACCGAAGGGGTTCAATTACAACTACGTTACTAACCAGATATTTGGGCAAGGGCTTGAAGTTATCCTAGGGGAAGGTGTTAGGCACCCCTCAGGATCCACAAGTGTGGTTCCCGTCCAAATGGTTTTGTGAATTTGTACAATCAGCAAATAACAATTGAAGGCTCAAATAAGAGGGGATTTAAGTCTTAAGCATGCAGATGTTTAGAAAACAGTAAAGAAGATTAGCTTTCGAAAAGGAATACGAGCTAAGCATATAAAAGGTGTCCTAGGTTTATAATAGTATGGATCACATCAATGCAATACCCAGTAATCACTCCTCGAAGAGGGGCTACATGTGGTATTAGCGCAAAGGTCATCATATCCATATTCTACCCTTCCCACCCCGTAAGGTTATTAAAAATGAGTGTTGGTCTCGACCTCTATTGCATGTTGTTACCCGTCATTTCCTATCAGTCCCGGAGGAAATTAGGACTCCTATCATAAAGAGAGGTGCTAGGCAGACCCTCAGGTTTTAAAGGTAAAATTCTAGGGGGCGCCAGATAACAAACAAATAGGACTGCAGATAAAGGAAAGCACAGAAAACAGATAAAGGTTCAGTTATTCCTCCACACACAATACACATTAGCAGCATGTCTCATACTCAATTAAGGTCCATATTAATTCATAATCCTAAAGAATGGTATCTAGGTGATAACACAAAGACATATTATTGCATAACTCAGAGAGGAAGTCTTAATCAGGCTTGCCTACTGGTTTTAAGCATGCTGACAGTTAAACATGATCACAAGACAGTTCTGTTTTTATTTTTTCTAAGTTAATTACCTAAGGCTTGCCTAGGTGTAGGATAACATGCAAAATTTATTGAGATTTGTCAAAATACAGAACAGGGGATTGTTTTGTATTTAGACTAAGTGCAGTTAAATAGATACGGTCCTATAGCATGGTATCTAATGCGGCATGATGCGTAATAACTTAAACAGGATTTCTAAATGCACATAGAATCATAGCATTATGCACAGTTTCAGGAATAACATAGGTGACAGATTTTTAATGGTTGTTTACCTAGAACAAGATCTCTACGTGTATAGCATGATGAGACATGATTGCAGTTTATTTATCCTAAGACAGTACTTCTAGTGAAGTTTCAGAACATGGGCAGAATCACGTAATAGCAACTTATTTTATTGTAATTTATTTATCCTATAGGCAGGATTTCTAAGCGTAGATGAAATGTTGAATACACATAAATCCTAAGCAGTATGATATCTAATGCATGGCATGGTGTACCTAAACATTGATGCTATTGCGCACAGAGAGAATAAACCTAGAAGCATGGTCTCTACCCTTAATTATACTACAACATACATATCACCCACCCATTTTCACTATCCGACCCCAGAGTTGTTTACAATTAATTATTACAGGTCATTGAGTACGAATTACACAACTGAAATAGAAGGAAAATAAGAAGTTAACTATAGGGAGCCTACAGAATAGGCTCAAGTCTCCAGGTCCTCAATGCCAGGTATTATTTCACAACTTTCTCATAATCTGGGTGTGTCAGAGTTCCCTAAGGACCTACAGGTTCCCGGGCAGTGCTCACACCCAGATTTCATAGCCAAAATAGAGTAAGTGCAGTGTGGAATGGCCAGCCTCTATGTGTCAAAGTTCAGAGGGATCTCAAGGGTCCCAAGGCAATGCTCACACAGAAGGGGCAGAACCTAGACCTCTAAGAGTATATGTGAGAGTGCTTTTTATTTTTAAAAGGTTTAAGTAAGAAAACAGTTTTGAGAAAGGGTAAGTAAGAAAACAGTTTTGAAGAGGGAAACTTGATTGGAATAGAAGTTCAACATCACACAAAGGACTAGGGATAGTCCAACAATCACAAGAAGGGGTAATGGGACTTGATGGACAAATACAGAGCATGTAAGGGCAAACATGTAGCAGGCAGAAACACATATATGCATGCAATCAGAAACATCCTAAGGGTGCAGAGGATCAGGGGTACAGTAAAGTACTGGATTAACATATCAACACCAAACAACTAAGAATATGATCACTAACGTACCAATCATATGCATGGGGATTCTGATGTGTTAAGTATACAAAAACATGCTGGTCATTGACAAGTAAAGCCTAACTTAACATGTGAATGGAGTTTAGGATCCTAGATACATGTTGAATAATAAGTAAAAGCAAATTAGAAACACACTGAATTACAACAAGAATACAAACATGTTGGTTTGAGGACTGAAATCTAAATTAGAACATACCAGTGAAGTGAAGAAAGCAGTAACACAAACAGGAAGTAGCAGATGCACAATAGTTAGCCTTGTCTTGCAGCCGGCTAACTTAGAATAGTAGTAACTAACATAGAAGAGAGAGAGAGAGAGAGCAGATAGTTTTTTTTTAATTGTGTGAGAGAGAGAGTTGAACATATCCGTTCGTGTGTCTTAAAAAATAAGAGGCTGGGGTATATATAACTTTTAAAATAGTAGTAAATAAGTTGCAGATCAAAGTCAGGCAGCAATTAAAGGAATCAGAATCAATCAGTTTAAGTACTTCCTCTAATTAAGGGGTTAACTTTCAAACGGTAAGAACATGTAACCAATAAGGAAGCAAATCAACATATTATTGGAACATAACAAATAAGGAAATACTTCAAAATAGTGTAAGTATACAGCATGTAATTAGGCTAGGTTCATAGAGTCCTAATTAAGGAAACAAATGTTGAGAATCAGTTGACAGCATAATTAACCAAAAATAAGGCAAGAGAATATTTTAAAGATTGAAATCAGTCGAGAATAGAGGGTACAAATCACAGGCAAGAATAGGCAAAGTAGGGTAAGAGAATCACATAAATCAGGGATTTAAGTTAGAACAATAGTAAAATGATTAAAGGAAATAACGAAGTAAACATGATACGAGTAGAGGAACAAAGATCAGAAACCCTAATGAGCAAAATATGGTAAAATCACAGAAAAGCTCAGAACATTCGTGGGAAACATAAAAACGGACTCAGAATCCTAAGATTAAGGCAAAGCCACTTAGGGTTTCCAACATAGTAAGTCAGATGAAGGAAAAACACAACTAAATCGTGAAAACATACTAGAAATTATAGCATAACACTTAAAATCAGAAAGAAAATCATTCCTTTTTTCAGAAAGGTGTTAAGAAACCCTGGCTTGAAGATTAAGAGTCATTTTGAAAGAAAACTCGGAATCTTTAAGAAAAATAGCAAAAATAACTGAGAATACATCCAGATATGTCATAGATCGAAGAAATCGAGAGCCAACAGTTAGGGTTTTAGTAAGATAATTCAAAAAGAGAGAAAATTGACTCATAAACCATAGGTTTTGGCCGGAGATGGGAAGATCTTACTCGGACAGGCCAAGGGTGGCCTGAGAAGGCATGAACAGTCATGGGGTGAGGTGAACCGCTTTAGGATCTCCTAAGGGCCTCCAGACAATGATACCCGGTGTAGGAGGGAGCCATGAAGCTAAGAGGATTGAGGACCCATGGTTTTCGGCAAGAGAGGTAGCCGAAGAAGACGAGCCATCTTCATCGGAGAAGAAAAGACTGGAAGTCTCTAGAAGAGACTAGAGAGAGAGAGAGTGAGAGAGTTAGAGAGATGAGGGACCGGTGAGAATGAGATGGGAAGGGGTAAGGTCGTTAGGGTTTAATTAAGGTAATAGAAATTTGGGTCGTTGATCTAATTTGATCAACGACTCAGATCGGTTTGGGGTTGGGCCGGGTAGGATATGGTCTGGGATGGGGTGTTTGGGCTAGTTTAATTAGGTGGGTTTGGGTTTAATTGGGGGCTAGAATTTAAATAAAATGTGGCTAGCTATTAAATACTCGATTAAAATGTTAAATGCTCAATTAAAATTAGTTAAAATAACTAATAATCAGAAGAATGAAATTGGTGATTAAGATATAAAATAAAAATGGTTAATAAGTATTTAGAAATATAAATGATCAATTATTGGATAGAAATAACATAAAATATATGGTTAGGCTATAATTGCAAAATTATTGCAAGTATAGCCAAAAGGTGCTAATTTGACCGATTGTGAAATAATTTGATCCTACCAAGGCCAAAAATAATGTATTAAGTCAAGAGATGTCTTTGAAATCATTTGTAATGAAATTTACAATTAATTATTAGAGATAAAAATACTGGATAAATTAGAAAACAATTTATAAAAATATGAGAAAATTATGGAAAAATACCAATTGTTATGGAACCTGATTTTGAAGGTATATATGCAAATTAAAAAATAATTTGAGGAAAAATTGGGTATCAATAGCTGCCCCTCTTTACCCGGGAAGGATGGAAAAGTTGTCGGGTAATGACATGATGGCCAATTTGACCGAGTGGAAATAACTTGAAAGGTTTGGGTCGCACCCTAGTTTCTGAGCTGCCTACATATCCCTGGTTTTACAGGAATCAGGCTGTATGTAGTTCAGGAGCCACCGACGAATTATACCGATGAAGTTTTATAAGGATGGACGCAAAGTGCACGGTTGGGTGAACAAGCGGCTTACAGGGTAGTTAGGAGAACTGGGGCGGGACCGCGCCTGCCATGATGAATGTTGCTTGCCGGGTACCTGCAAATGAGTAATACAAACATATCGTGCATAATTTAAACATGGTGAAAGTTCTCGTTGGACTATGAATGTTGTCATTGGACGGTTAAGGATGACGTCTTTAGACCATGATGTCCCGGGCCATGAATTTCTTGATGCAGGATTCGCAGGCCATGAAATGATGTTCTTGGGCCATGAAGATGTGCGTCCGAACCATGACGCCTTTGACTAATGATATGCAAACTGGTAAAAGAGATCCTCAGGCCATGACATGGTGTTCTCGGGCCATGAAGATGGTGCCTCTAAACGATGACGCCTTTGGATAAGTTGGTGATATTTCAGCCCATGAAGATGCAATAGTATGATGCTGACAAGACAGACCTTAGTCTTGCGAATTAAAGGGGCAGAGCTTAGCCCAAAAGGAAAGCGTAGTAAATAATGCTAGAGGCATTGGTTGCTTTTGAGAAGTAAATGGAGGTAGCGTTTTACCTCGGAAGGCAGAATGGTAGCCTTATGCAAGATGCGAATGCAAATGGAAACAACATTTAGTCTCGGAAGGTAGAATGGTATCCTTATGCAAGATGCGACTGCGGATGGAGACAGCGTTTAGTCTCGGAAGGCAGAAAGGTAGCCTTATGCAAGATGCGAATGCAAATGGAAACAACATTTAGTCTCGGAAGGTAGAATGGTATCCTTATGCAAGATGCGACTGCGGATGGAGACAGCGTTTAGTCTCGGAAGGCAGAAAGGTAGCCTTATGTAAGATGCGAATGCAGATGGAGACAACGTTTAGTATCGGAAGGCAGAAAGGTAGCTTTATGCAAGATGCGAATGCCGATGGAAACATCGTTTAGTCTCGGAAGGTAGAAAGGTAGCCTTATGCAATATGCGCATGCAGATGGAGACAATGTTTAGTCTCGGAAGGCAGAAAGGTAGCCTTATGCAATATGCGAATGCAGATGGAGACATCGTTTAGTCTTGGAAGGCAGAAAGGTAGCCTTATGCAATATACGAATGCAAATGGAGACATCGTTTAGTCTCGGAAGGCAGAAAGGTAGCCTTATGCAAGATTAAAGAACGACAACAGAAGTTCTTAGCTGGTGTTAAATTGCGGTAGAGCATTGTGATGATAAAGCATCGTTTGTGCTGATAATAAATGTTGGCATGTGAGAAGAGTTTGAGGAACGATGTCTGTCCTTTGAGCGGATAATATGTTTCGGGGCTTTTGCAATTTTTGTGCCTGTATCCAAAAAAGATCGTGAGTTTTGTAAAGGGTAAAGATTAGTTCGCATTCATGTTGGCTTTGCTTGGATCTTTTGCTTGATCATGATGATACTGTCTGTGTTATTGGGGTAGCGTTCGCTAAACAAGCTGCTTCAGAAAAAAATAAATATGCATGATTTTGTAATATATAATCTAAAATTGTTTTTAGATGAACCGACGACATGACACGGCTTGAGACATTGAGACCTCTTCTGCTGCGGAATTTTGAGGGTCCTCCTCAAAATTTTGGCCCAGTTTGCTGGGTGGATGCCTCTGACTGCTTCTCACACGGCGATTGGCTGAACTTGCTTCAGAATTTTGAGGGTGGGTGAATGCTTGTGAATGCCTCCTCAAAATTCTGCCCCAGTTGGCTGGGTGAATTGATGCGAGGTNGAAAATACGCAAAAGGAGACACCCGAGCGATCGCCGGGCGTTTGCCCCCTAAATCCTGACCCTACCTGGCGTTAGGGGGGCGTTTACCCCATAAGTCCAGGTAGCCCCTGGTGTTAGGGGGCGTTAGGGCCCAAACGCCAGGCCTGCCCTGGCCTTAGGGGTGCGTTAGAGCCCAAACGCCCGGGGTTCCCAGTTCGGCCAAATCCGAGTTTTGACGAGTTTAAGTGTTTCCCGGTTGAAATAGAAGTCTCCTACACGGTTAGGGTTCTCCCTAAACATATAAATAGACACCAAGCAACACAACTAAAGGGATTCGAATAAGGACGGAGGATATTCGGAAGGATTTCGAAGGATTCAACAATAAAACACCATAGAAGTGACAAACATTGATTTCTACATTTAGTATTCATTACTTTGTATTTCAA